>JBBPLE010000303.1:2403-28102 GCA_038089675.1 Boletales sp. KT-2023b | reverse complement strand
CGCCAATGAAACTACAAGCCAGCCGAGCGTGCGCCGCGCGACTTCCCCTTCCACCTTCCGTTCGTCAATTCCCTCCAAGATCTTCTCGTACGTCTCTTCAAGTCCCTCTGGGAGATTGTCGAGCGCATTCCTCAAGTCCGATTCGGTTGCACACCGGTCGAGAGCATCAAGCTGGCATTGCACCCAACGGAACCTGCGAATGAATCAGGTTAGTTGCGAACCGAGACGATGCATGGTCTTACCTTCCGTCCGCTTTTCGACCCAACGTCTCGCTAATCTCCATCTTCATCTTCCGATCAGCTAATCTTAACTGATTGCGTGAGTCTAGCTCCCGTTTAATATGCAGCGCTATGTCCTCGGCCAACTCTTTTCCCAGGTTCTCCACGGAAAGTGACGGAAATGGCGAGAAATGATTTTGGATGATTGAGTCGGGTCGGCTTGTCACCAATAGCCGAACGTCATCGTGGAGTTCAACGAGAATTCGCGACAGTGCATCGATATCAGTACATTCATCCACCGCATCAATGATCACGATGGGTAGACGATCGAAACGTCTGGCGGCTAGCCATACAAGTTCGCAGAGCTTATCGAGATCACTGAGCAATAGTGTACCCTCGCCTTTCCGTTGGAGTATTTTGCTTGGGAGGTCGCCAGGGTCGACGGCAAGGTCCAACATATGGCAGAACAGCTGAGAGAGTAGGGAACGCATCAGCTCCGTGGGATGCATTGACCGCTGTTCTCGAAAATCACAGTAGAAGAATATGAGTACCTCCCCATTTTGCAGAGTATTCTTCAAGTGCTCAATCGTGGATGCCCTGCAAGAATTTGATATCCATCGAGCATGAATTACGGACGGACTTACGCGAACACAGACTTGCCACTGCCCGCTAAGGACACGACGATGAAGATATAGAATCAGCCGAGAAATCCATGAATTTCGAGACATAGCACCTTTGCCATTAAACCACAAAAACTGATACCCGCCAGACCTCCATTTTTCGTACGCATTTGTCTTGGAAAACCACGTACAAGTTCCTTCTTGGCACAGTTTGAGGGCATCATGATGTTTCTTCGTACAATCTAATGCATCCAGCCATAGTATGACTTCTTCCACCACTTGTTCTGATGAAAATGCGCTGTCAACGGGCAGTCGTAGGAAGCTAAACGATGATTTACATACGGTAGACATTTTTCTTCCGTCTCGCTCCTCCGTTCGTGGATACGTCTTCTGAATCATATTCTCTCGCTGTGTGGTATTCTGCTTCCGAGTCGTATACTGTTATTACCCTGTTCAGGCAGTATTCAGAGGACAATTATTCAACCGCATTTAACCATATGGCTCATACGTGTTACCGTTCTCAGATTGTGAATCATGGTTGACTTCTTCTCTGGGTGACGCGTTAGGGAGTCTCTCTCGATCCCTGGATAACGAATCATGCAGATGAGGCATGCCACATCTACACAAAATTCGGAGAGACTCACCAAACATCGGCAGTGAGCAAGAAATGAAACAGACGTTTGTGCTTGTCGAAGAAGGCTATGGATGCGGCAAGCCTGTCCCTGGCCGGCCTGAAACAGCGCGTGCTGGCCATGATGGCAGGTCGAACTTGGTCATCTTCCGCGAGCATGTTGACAACGTCGTTCAGCTTGCCCAGACATGACTGCTGCTCTCCACTGAAGAGCCATACAACCAGCCGCTCATCGATGGAAAGATGGTCAAAGGTGATAGCCTGGAAGGTGGTATCAGAAAACGTGCGGATTCGTTCTATTTGGTGGCAGAACTCTTGAACTTGGAGGCGGAAGTTAGGGTCACTGTTTGCTGTGTTACTACTTCTGTATGCTAGCGCCGCAGAGCAACGGATTCGATCGGAGAGGTTCACAATGTCGCCAAGTGTTCGCAGGCAGTGAGCTATTAAGCGATCCGCCGACATGGTGGCCGCGAAGATGGTTGAACCTGTCCTTGGCGCCTAGTAACGTTCCGAGATACCCAAGCTCAGCATTCGACAGTGGCTAGTAGCAAATTGTTGAATCTCCACGTTTTTTTTTTTGACAGGCACAATGGCAACTTGGCAGCCGGCGAGTCTGGCCCCAAGCTACTCGGCACAAGGCGCGGAGGTCACTGCCACCGGAAAGGCATTCAGGCTCGATCCAGTACTAAACGGCTATAGGCAACTCTACGCGCGTTTTGTGGTTTCACGCAACCATGTAACGAGTTAAAACGACGCGCGGACACAGCCCGAGTCCCCATCGTCACCTAAGCATCCATCTACCTCCAGTTCTCGACCGCTTGCACAAGAAATCTGGTCTGGGTGTAGGCGTCCGCCGCCCATCACTCCACCTGCGACCAGGGACACGGCGTATGTGTCAACGGGTGCGTATGGTATGTGCCCGAACGTTGTCGTGCTGCGTCCGAATATGTGCTGCAACTATGTGGCTCGGGAAGTATAACAGGGTCGAACTCCTCGCGCGCCGAGGTGGGCGTCAAGGCGCTCCCCAGGCCGAGGTCGAATGTACTGTGGATGAGATGTCGTCGGATCCGTGTCTTCGTGTACGTAGTGCCCTCTTGAGTTGGTGGCGTGGCAAGGCTGACCTTTTTTTTAATAGCTCGGGACTGCGAGCCGGTTTGTTTTGGCACCAGTGGGCAGCACATGTGCGCCCGTTGGTTCGTCGGTCGCCGTTTCAGAGTCTCCTCTGCGCCGGGGCTCATTCAAGCTTTCGCATCGTGAATCGAAGCAGAGTCTGCACGACTTTAACCACTACGTATCCCCAATAACCCAGGGCTGGCGTTTCTTCCCAAGCCGATTGGTTTTGCTCTGAACATCCACAGCATAGCATATCTGTTATTGATGTGATCGGCGGTCGTGACAATCTCATTTCTGCACCGGAATGGGGTTCAGGATCTCACTAACTCTACTGGTTGGCATATATCGATTTCAACTCGAAGGCAATGTCGCACGACGTATCTAAAGTCGGGATACGGTGCGTTCGTTTTCGGGTTAATGAAAATCCAATAACATTTCCTTCCGTGTTCGCGCACCAGGGTAGGCATGGTAAGATTAATCATTTCATTCCAGTGTATCAATGTTGCGCAATCTCCAATCCCATGCCGCCATACTAATACAGCCACCAAGTATTCAGCACAATGCATTCTGCCATTTTGATAGGCATAGTCAACTGAACCAGCCTGAACACCTGCACCCGCCGTATCGCCGAGGATAGTGAACCCATTCTCGAAAGTGGGCGACTTCTTCTCATCTTTCTTTTCATCCTTCTTCGATGTCGATGGCCCTGCGCCGCTTGACGAAGACAACCTTCCGGGTGACGACGCTTTGTTGCCCTCGGATTTAAACAAGTTTAATAGCGGAGTCAACGAAGGCACGCTTCTATGCAAGCCATGTTTATCAATGTCACATCCCCAAAGTGGATCGCCAACGCGGTCTCACTGTTCCGTCTGCAGAAAATCCTCGACGTCCATGTCGCTACGCTCTGTCAATGTACGCAAGGATCTATGTGAGAGCTTCAATCAACCATGGTATTCTCAAAAGTGCATCGTCAAATCGGTCTTACCGTAACAAATTACAACAATATTTTATGCTTACGTATTATAGAAATACAGATACAACGGTAAAGAGGCCGTCATCAACCCATCGAGACAAGGACATGAAAGGAAAAGAAAGAAAGAAAAGAGGCATCATCATGGCCATGCAGAAGGTAAAATAAATGAGAGACAAGGCTTTGTACTACAAGATTATACAAGTTGACGGGATAGATTTTACCCGCCCAAGATGTAGACCGACAGAAAGAATGCGATAGTAGGAAAACAGATGGGGATGGATCGTGCGAAAGGTGATTGGAATGATGTGCATGTCCATCACTTCTCCTGGGGTTCAAGGATCGATACTCGCTTGAAGCTCTGTAATGAAGCGGGATCTTCGCCCTCAAAGTCGACCGTTTTTTCAACCGTGATTTCGAGCTGATTCATGGACTAGGAGTAAGTTACGCGGACTAGAAAGTGAGCAACCTGCATCATGAACGTACCCTGGTTGTTGTGGGGCCATCGTTGCGTGGCTACACAGCAAGTTAACATGAGACGTGTACCAGCAGCGTCCAAATGGCTCACCGAGTGTTTACCATTTGTTCGCCGCGGCATGGTAGCAAACCGAGGGACCCCTGAAGGAAGCTCTGCCGAGGCATCCCGTTGCCGTTGGTGTCGGAGATGCTTACGCGTGTTCAGCCTGCATACCAACATGTGATACATTATGACAAAATAATAACTTGAAACTCACGTAGCAAGGAGAGAGTTTGCGTACACTATATGTAGAAATACGGTCAGAAAAAAAGAGTTTATGCGAGATGAATAATCAGTGACTCACACTTGCTGATGAAGAAATGAAGTCCCATAAATATCAAGTTATTCGGCATCGCAAGCCACTTGATCAGTAGTCAAAAAAAATATGTCGATTATCCACATAAGTACCACTCACGCAGATCATCGATATGATTGTTGCAGCACTGTGGAAGAGATTTATCCGGGAGAAATACGAATAAACCCATAACGAACCTTGTCAATAAATTCGTCTCAAAGGTATAAACGACCACCGCCCCAATAACACGATCCAGACTATAGTGCGTTAGCGCCGCATTCAAAAGTATTTATGGATGCCGAAACTGTACCTTGTCGAGGCTCGTTTTTCACTCTGCAAAGAGTGTAGCGAATACGTCAAGAATCCGGTGATGAGAATATCCACGAGACACGACATCGCAAGACCGAGGGTGAAGATCCACTGTCATGAGATCAATAAGGCGAGACCAATACATGATATGTGCTCGCGAGGCTCACTTTGAAATTTGCTTTGAAGGCCGTAAATGTTTTCATATGTATCCTTGGAATGCGGTGTCAGGATGACGGCTTTCAAGCAAAGGATATGCCCCACATTTCGGCTGTCGTGACTGCGAGTCGGAATCGAAGATCAGTGGTCATTCAGGTACTCTTTATCCAATCTGTCATACCTGATGCGCAGCCTGTCTCAACATCGTCATTCTCGGTCAATGGAGAAGGGGCCAAGGGAACTTACACAGACGAAAGAATGCTAATATCAACTTGTCGATGGGGCAAAAGGTCAGTTTAGGATATTGATCCCCCAAGGGGAAGGCGCTTACAATTAACAACGTGAACTGCCATCGCCGCCGACTCACTAGGTAAAGGTAAAGCTTTGTGTTTAAACTAGTCACATGCTACTTACGTTTGTGGATGCGATGCGCGAAGAAACTGTCAAGGTGTCAGCAAAAGAACCGAGGGGCATTTGTGAAAAAAGGGACGTACCAGTGTACAATGAACGTCAGGATTGCCTGCGAGAGCATCACCAAAATGAGGCCATCACCAATAGAACACAGCAGGACCAGACTCACAGTAATGATAACTGTCAACTGCAACGCAAAGATGAGACCTGAGCGTACGAAACGACCAGAGTGCAACATACCGCCAGCGGGCTGTCAAACAAGGTTCATGTGATGGATTAGGGAACGAGTGGCGGCGGCTTGCAATTAAAACGTACGTTGAAATGGTTTCTATTATCGCTGCGTTACCATAATTCGTGATTAGATATATCCAAATTGATGCGTAGACCAATAGGCTGTGTATGCTATCAAACAGCCTGTTATGGAAAAATTGAGCGCTGATAAACATGGGAATGGGCAGTGATGGGGACCTACCATACTGATGTGACCTGACACACGATATGGAGTCAGGGACTTGGGCGGATCATGAAATGGGCAACTCACGATTGCCTTGATCTTCGCTGAATCTTGAGGAAAGAGTTTGATATAGAGGAACGTCTGTACGACGACGACGCCAGATAGGCTGAAGTTGGAACACGGGTTTGAACTTGGTTTACATAGCGAGTAAAGTTGACAGCAAGCAGCACTCACCCTGCTGCACAGAACCCGCCGAGCAGTAAGGCACCGTATGTTGCATCAACGAGGAGTGTCATCCCAGCAGTGAAGTTGTTATGGGAGGAAAGGGTCGGCGGGCGAGAATGACAATGGAGACACTGGAGTATGGGAGACGGGGGAGGAGGGGCAAGAGCGGGGGAATCAATTCTTGGGTCGCATTGCTTTATTTACGGATTACAACCCTGAAGGGACAATACCTTTCCATCAGATTGGAATGTATTATGTATGCACCGCTTTCTTCAAATTGTCATCGCGTCGATCAGAGCGGGGCTGAATTTTGTCTAAATAGCAGAGCTAGATACATATCGGAGCATGTCGGTATTAATTGACACTGACATGAAGGTCACGCGGTCAGGATGAACGAAAACAAGGCATGAAACAAGACGGGCAGAGCGGAGGGGCTGTGGTGAGCTGAGACCACTAAGCTCGGAAGATCCATGGTCCAATAAGAATGCCATGTCGTTTATCTAATTCACATGACCTTGTTTGACATCAACGTGTATTATGCTGCATACGACTGCCCACGCTTGATCGAGATCGTTATGTCCCCGGAGCTCCGAGATGGACGAAAGATTGCGGAGATTCACATCAAGACACCACATTGGTTGCATGGTGGGGCCGCAAACACCGGATATGCCACATATTTGGTGTTCATGACCCATCATGCTACCTGTAGACACATTCCAAACACATGGTGGCCGACGAACTGAGAAAGCGACCGAGGTAGATGGAAAAAGAAAAATTCGACCGTGACTGGTGTCAACCTAGCCAACCAAGAGAATCAACTGTGAGCTGGCACCAAATATCAGAATCACCAATCGCTTACACGGGGCTACAGAGATAATCGAATCATTTCACTGCGGCTAAGGCTTGGCTTCTTGGGTGACGACAGTCCATATGAGCTTGGATGAAACGAGGTTGTAGCACCTCATTATCACGAATCAAGAATCCCATGGAGAATTGCCGCTCCCATTTTAAGTTTCACCGTGGCCCGTGGCGAGGTTCGGCGCCTGCCGACCAACTTGAAGCCGCCGCCATCTGAATTTTCTGGCAGTAGTAAGTTGAGGTGGGACCTGGACAACCCTTCGACGGCGAAAACCTCATGCCACCCCTAAACATGGTACCCACTATGTTGACTGATGACATTGCTGAGAAGTTGCAAACTAAAGTACAGCGTTTAGCGTAGAACCAACTACAATGCCACATATATCCAGAGCCACTTCAAATCTTTTGAAAGTACAAGTGATTATAACAAGAGTAGAGATGGGAAACAAGTGCCAGAACTCAGCGCGCATTGCGTCCATGCTCAGTTGTGTTATTCCTTCCATCGGGAGTAGGCGATTGATGTGATAATTTACGGAAAATCTGGGTGGAGATGTTGCATGAACAAACCATACCAATCGCAACAGATAAATGAATGAAGTACCTGAACAAAGCATTCCGCTGGCTGGAGACCATTGACGGCCCACTTGCCATCGATGATGATGAAAGGCACGCCTCGGATACCCTGAGCCCTAGCAGCTGCAACCATTTTTTCCACGCAATCCAGATAATCCGTCGAATGCAAAAACCTCGTCGCCTTGAGTATCGCAGAAATCAGTCAAATCAGGGTGTCCACGTCATGAAGACGAGAATTACCTCTTCTTTGTCCATGAACCCGGTCTCAACAGCAGCGTCGACCAGGACATCTTCATCACTAAGGTCTGCCCCTTGCACATGACAAGCTTCGAATATGTATGTATTGAACTTGTTTTGCAGGCTCTGACCACCGTCTCGATATGCTTTAGCAGACAACCGGTGAACTTGAGTAGTCCGGCAGATGATACTATCCTCAGCACTGAAATCACCGGGACATCAGAGAGAATAGCAAGAAATGTTCGAGTGACTGACAATTCCAGACCCGCTTTTTGTGCAAATTCCTTCACAACCTTCAATTTGATCTCTGCTGGCTCCTTTCCAAACCGTTTCACGACGTAGTCATTGCGATATATAATCTGTGTTGGATCAGCGGCAGGAGCGACTGACGGCAACAGAAGAGTAAAGGGTCGGAATTCTACGTCGAAGCGAATAGGTAGATCCCGACAAGCGTCGATGGCATCGCGCAAAATTTTGTCACATATGTAACAGAAACCGCAGATCTAAAAAATGCATCGTGAGAAAAGATGCAAAAAGGTTATGTGGAAGAAAAAACCAACGTAATCCGATATCACAATGATCTTGACGGAGCGATAGTCTGATGGTGTAGGGGTGTCTTCCCTAGAGTTTGCTCCGAATCTGAGTTTGGAGGGGATGCTGTTGATAGTAAGAATCAACTGGAGTATGATTGCTTTAGAACACGAACCTTTGCAGATCCACGGGGCAACTGGATCCAAGAAAAACAATGATGTGAATGTCGCAATCATATGTGATTACATACCTTGCCGAAGCTACTGGCACAGGGCCACTTTCATCAAAACAGCGATAATTGCTCTCGGACACTACACTGAGAGACTGAGGATGGCTAGGTTGTACAACCTCATTTTCTCCTTTTGCTTTGATCGATTCAAGGATCGGAGCCTGGCTAGGAGGCCCTGTAACCGGGGAGCCACTGGGAATTGAATCATCCGAAGTGTCCGAATCACTTTGCGCAGCATCGAAATCAACATAGTCACGTCCGGGATGAATAGCATAAACAAACCTTTTCCTTTCCAAATGTGCCACACCTAAAGAAATGTTAGTAGACGCCACATCGTGGAATTCCTACACCCACCCTCTCGTACAAGTATAGTGTACGTATCGTCCACTGCTTTTCTCAAGAGTTCGTCCTGAACGAGTTCCTCAGACTTAAGTAGACACTGATCCATAGAGCAAGGTTAGCACTTGAACTAGGAATGTAAGCCCATGACCGACTTTCTCGAGAATGAATCCCCAGTCCTTGTCATGTGTAATCGCCACCTTTGCAGATGGTTCCTGTAAAAAAAAATGAAGTCCCCGAATGTCCCAGTTAAAATCCCACAAGACGGACCTTCTTGAGTATATGTTGATTGATGACATCCGACGGGTGGAAAACCTGACAACGTGTTCAATTCACGTTCACGTGGCTCGAATAATGAAATCATCACCGGCAATATTTCAGGTACCCGCTGGATCTCAATTTGCACCCCCGTGTCTTCCCCCGCGTCACGCCTCTCGGCTTGTTCGGTTCCGTCCCTCGAAACGCCCAACGTTCTCGAAATACGTCCCCAGATGTTCTCTAGCAGAGAGTGAGAAGTTCCAAGATGAGACCGAACATTCGGCACATAGCTGATCCATCTCTGGGGCACACCTTGCATGTCACTCCTCAGCGCAATCTTGAATCCACGGATAAAGACAGACTGGTTCGGGATCCCTAGACCATCGAAAGGACCCACTCGCCAGTCCATGTTCCGTGTCGTCTCCCAACTATATTTCGCCGCCATGTTCTCGCCCTCCCGCGCGCCGACGGCGAACTGAGCGGAGAAATCGCCGTTTCCTTGTTCGTTTTGGTATCCTGCGAGACCCCATGAACGCGCTTTGTGGAAACCCGTAATGACGTAGATAGAGTCATGACTAATGATCCGACCGAGCTTCTCCTCAGCGAAATGGTACCAAGTCGCGGCGTGACGGGAAGCCTGTTCAAAAAAAGGGCCAGGATCTCGGATGTCGTGGCGGTCGGCACCTTCAGGGAGGACAAGGAGAGCGCCTCCGCTCGACGAGAGGTTGAACGTATAGCCTGTGGCGCCGGTCTGGCCCATTCTGGCCAACGTGAGGTATGAGTAATGCACCCCGACAGTGGCGGAACAAACGCACCTGGTCGGCGAAGAGACGGTATCACCGCTCACCCTCGTCACAGACGACCCCGTCAATGCCTGGCCGGCGCTCTCTACGTTTGCGACGGTCTCGATATCTGCATCGCTTAGTTTGATCGGGTCGAAACCGTCCGGAACGCCGACTGTCTGGTGAAATTGATGTTCCTTGGGTAGACAAATGTTGAAAAAAACGTCAAAATTGCCGTTCTCTGGAACGACAACGCCAACGTCCCCAATTCTGAGTCCTTCGGGTCGATAAGATAAAAGTTGGCTGCTAGGTTCGGGGGTCCACATAGGGTAACCACGAGAGGACGATACGTGTCTGGCATAAACGTCTTGCGGAGACCTGACGGCCATGGCGGATATGAGTATAGTAGCCTTGCCTGACAGCAAAGTTATAAGAGTCCTGAGATGCTGTGATGCTTATTTGTGTTTCGTAAGCTGGTTGGTAAACAGCAGAAATTAGGCGACCCGCGATTGGTTGGTAAGACGGATCGACCATCCAGGAATAACATGCAAAAACAGGCGACATCAGAGGGAATCAATTACAAAGGCGAGTCGACAAAACTACGTAGCATCGATTCAAGCAAGAATTAGCACGCCAAAATGCAAGTCCGTATCATAAGCGAGTCCATGTAGGTCGAAGCCAGTCCGTGTGCACATCCAATTGGAGTCCAGGAATTATCAAAGTATAGGAGCAAGTTAGGAAAGGGAAAAATAATCCCTTGCGTCTGTGAAGATCTATATCATCCCGGAAATGTTGGCCGCTGCAAGAATCACTAGCGATGAGACGACAGCCATCCATGACACCATAGCATCGACATTGTGTTTGCCGCTTCCGATGTCTGTGCTTTGAGGACACAGCTTCGTGCCTTGAAGCGATTCCACAGACATCAGTACCTAGGTAAAGGGTAGATAGAAGACGCGATGCAGTAGCGAAGCAGTAGAATGTACCTTGGGCATTCCTTCTTCCGAAAGAATCGCAACACCTCCATTTTCCTCTGCCAAAAATGTGCGACACGTCAGCACGTCCACCAGATATTGCCTCCCCTTGAATACGGAGTCGGTCACGTTCCATAACAGAGAATTCGATTCTTGACTACCAATATTGGTCAGAAGCGAAAGCATGGGCGGTTTCGAAACAACGAGTGTGTTCGGCGAAACAGCATCCAGGAATTGCATCTAAATAAGTCTTCTCAGTTTTACCGCGGGTGGACGAAGAATGAATAACCAACTGGCGTCGTCAAGAAATATTTTTCCGAGGCAATTGCTGCCTTCCTGGCCTGGTTTAACGTGACGACCATCGCATAGAGAGGATTCTCGGGATCATATCGGGTGTGCCACATGCTGCGACACAAGTGAGCATCACTCATATGTGTTGGCATAAACTAACGCTTCTTGATTTCCCGGTGCTTGACCACCCGACAGACCTTGCTCTTGTCCTGAAGCCGCGTCAATAAGCGTCGCTTGTGTTATAATAACTGACCGCCTACCATAATAAATCGTCGGGATGCCATCATGGATAAACGGCCAGACGATAGCATTCGCTCGAAGCTGTGCACGGAATTTTAGCTGAGATATTAGGAAGGAGAACCGGGGAAGCTGCTCATACCGAAGGATCATTCGTCAATGAACCAAAACGGGGTTGATCATGGTTCTCCAAGAACGAACCCGTCATAAAGGCTCCACCGGTGTATTGATTTTGCGACTGCCGGACAATGTTCTTCAAACCATCGAAGTCGCCTTTCGGTGACGCGAAAGCAGGCACTAGCTCGAACCAAGTCGGGTAATCTAGCACAGCGTCCATCACACCTTTATAGCGTCAGTAGCTCGTCCTCCATCTCTGAGTAGCGTTTCGACTCACTGGTATACGCGTTGGTATAGTTGACATCTCCCGAATATATCTTTCAACGCATCAGTTGTCGTGTGTATGTTCCGAAGCATTACATACCTCCCCAAGAGTGAAAATGCCTGCCTGGGTAGTGAACGTGCTCCAAAAATCTTTTGCGACAAATTTGGCTGTACTCAGCCTTAGCCCGTCTACCGAAAAATCATTAGTCACGGTACTAATCCAGTTGTTCAGTGTCCCAATGACGTCTGTGTTTTCCGTATCCACATCGGCCCATGGCATATTCTCGTTACCAAGCCAGCACTGCTCAACCTCGGTTTGGTTGCTGTAATCAGTGATCCAGCAGAGCGGATGAAAGTCCGACAGATTGGTGAAAGGGTAGACTTCAGTAGTATTTGTAATAGACGCAGTCGCGTTAGTCATGGCGAGTTGCACTGCGGTAGCATTGAATGGTTTGGGAGAAACCATGTGATTGACGACGACGTCAAGCATGAGATACATTCCACGTGCATGAAGAGAGTCGCTGAGGTTCTTCAAGTCCTTGAAAGTGCCAAAGTGTGGATTGAGAGAGGTCAGATCCTGTGGCCAATAGCTGGTTGAGATCTATTAGCAATGTTGTCGCGGAGATGAGCCGAACGCACCCAAGATAAGCCTCGCCCATCGGGGTCTGACCTTCTATGTTCGAAAACGGTGGCGAGATCCAGACAGCATCAAAACCCATGCCTTGAATATAATCAAGGTGATCGATGATACCTCTCCAAGTGCCACCGCAGTATTGGAACGCAGAAGTATTGCAGGGAACGCTGAACGCAGACCCGTCGCTGGTATCCGGGAGAGCGAACCTATCAGTTATGATCTACGTTATGGACACTGATGAGTATGCGACCCCAAACTGAAGGAGGTCTTTCTGACACACCTGGTAAATCGAACGTGTCCTCCAGTGCTGTGCGTCAGCAGCCGACGATTGCAAGGGCAAGAAACCAATGAGATTCAGAAAGAAAAAAACAAAAGTGAACATGGTTGCGAAGGACCGGACGGTGCTCTCGACCTTGCTGGAACACGCGCGGCAATAAGCCGAGGTGGAGACAGGCGAGTTCTGGAGGGCAAATGGGATACTCAGACGAGATTCTGTGGCTCCATTCCGACAGAATGCCGTTGAAATCCTTCGGCAATTAGCCACACTTAAATAGCACCACAATGCCGCTACCCGAGCACCACAGCGCGTCGACGTCACGTGTTACGAAAATCATTCTTCTGCACGACTTCTGCAGCTCAATCTCAGTCAGTCTTGGGCCAAGCTTGACCGACTGAGTGACCTGTGATTACACGAGTCATGGATCAGATCAAGTACGCATGGAAGACTGTATAAATTCATGAGAGTACCCTGAATATGTGTTTCCATCGGACTGGCTGCCTGAGGAGAAGTTATTCAGGGTCACGGTCACTGCCTTTAGCGGTCTTCAACCTTTCACCGTGGTTATTCGTCTGCCATTCGACACCGGAGTGATTCCGTTTGCATTCTTTCTGTCCCTGCCAGTGAGTCCTTGACAACTTGGAGTATGTTCACATGCAAACAAACAGATACACACAGTCCCGAATGAGCTCCCTCCATCATGCATCATGTCCTCCAAGGCACTGGATGAAATCATGCGAACCGTGCAAGGAGCGCCCTTGGCCACCGTAGCGGGCATCTTTGTACTTGGTCTTTCGACCCTATACCTCTTCCGATCAAGAAGGACGACCAAAATTTCCCCAGAGCGTGAGCGCGTTCTGATTCTCGGTGCAACGAGCGGTGTGGGACAAACGTTGGCCCATAAATATGCTTCCCGCGGCGCATTCGTATGCATAGTCGGCAGGCGACGGTCGAAGCTGGATGAGGTCGTGCAAGAGTGCAAAGATCTTTCAGAACGATGGGGATTCAAAGATCGTGTGGTGGGCTTCAATGGAGACTACGGGGACATTCAAGACATGGTCCGGTTGCGAGAAACACTGCATAAAGGTCGGTGGTGGTTGGATACCTTGTTGGATGCAGTGGCACTCATACGTTGATAGCGTGGCATGGGCTCGATACGCTCATCCTCACTGCTGGTGTTTCGGCTCTCCACCCCCTCATGTCGGTTGCAGGAGTAGACATGTCTGCACCAAACGATACCCTGTCTCAAGCTAGTCTAGATGGTATTCAACATGCCGTGAATGCGGCCACGGCTGCGGTAAATGGGAACTTCATTGGTCCCTACATTGTCGCAATCGCATTTGTAAGACTTGATGCATTGCACTGAAGTTTGCATTGACGAAACAACTAACCAGATACCTCTGCTTTCTTATGCCTCACCGTCGCCATCAGTATTATTATTATCAAGCGCGGCAGCCATTATTCCCCCGCCGACACGTTCTCTCTACGCCGCCACGAAATCTGCATCGCTCCTGCTCTACCAAGCGTTAGCCATCGAACACCCCTCCGTCCAGTTCACGTTCTTCTTTCCTGGGACCATTGAGGGTTCTTTCCGTGCTTCTGCAGTTGACAACCCTCCTGGTGCTTCTGGTCCCACAGTTCGCGAGGCTGACCCCAATAAGCATGGTATGAAACGCGAGTTCGTGGCAGCCAGGTGCATCCGCGCCATCGACAACGGTGAAAAGACTGTGATCACACCGTTGCGCTACAGATTTGCACATCTTTTGTACTGGGTGTGGCCAGCGTTTGTCGAATGGCGGGGACGAATCAAATACAATTTCAAGTGAATCTCGCAGTTAGTCGGGTGGAAAATGGGTTTTTTTTCGGTAGTTAGAGTTGTCGTCTTGAGAATGTTGTCGATATGATACCCTCCGAGGTGTATACATCATATCTAAGATTTCCCGCGGGAACCTCATGAACAACAAACCTAGATACTTATTTGGACGCCAGTCAGCGACCCAAGTTCAGATCAGATAAGGTGAGCCATTATGACTAAAGCAGTGACATCTTCCTTGAACCAGAACCTCGAGCCTTCTGAATGACCATATCATCTTCGTTCGTTGTGTTCGGATACGGGTCACTCATTTTCAAGGTATGTCACTCACATTCATTTCAGATTGAGCGGGGACTGTCAATGACCGGTCAACAGCCTCCACCACATGTTATATCCCAAGGTATTGGACCTACCGTTTCTTAGCAAAATCTTCTCAGCTTGTGCCACTAGTTTCAGGATTCTTGAAAGGCTACGTCCGACGGTTCGCACAAAAGTCGCACGATCATCGGGGAACGCCAGAGGTGAAGACATTGTTTCCGATCCGTTGCGATCATCTTTCGATCCTTCGTATATTTCGCGATTTTGACTCGCGCTCATGGCCGATCCAAGAACCCAGGACGCGTGGTGACGCTCATTCATAAGGAAGACTGGGTCCGATTTTCCGCGTCTGTGCGTCTTTTGTCCGTCTCTTCTCGATCCATCACACGGCATGAACGTTAAATAGGACGAGTTTCCGCACGAGGATATCGTATGGGGTGCGTCATCCCTTATCTGATAAGACATGTTTTGACCGATAAGCTCATCGGGGTGATCGACCAGGCATAGCCTATACCATAGATCCGACCTACGTCCCCGAAGTACGTGATTACTTGGGTGAGTTATTTTTCTTTTCTTTGTGCCTCTGGTGCCGCGGCCTCTTGGTCGTAGTTCTCGGGGTAGTGTAGCAATGGTGATGTATCGGATTTGGGTAGACTACCGGGAAAAGGTACGTCCTTTGTTCGTGAGGACGGCAGTCTAGTTTGCCTTGTTCGCCCGTCCGATTCGGTCTCACACAAGAAATGCGGGTGGTAGGACGGATACACGATGGAAACATTGGATATATATACCATAGATGATGGGGTAGAGAAAGTCACCATACACGACGTACGTCTGCTCCTGCCCGTACTGCAACAATTTCAGAGAATAATTTCATGTCAGGCATACGTATGTGTTCAGCATCCTGTGCATTAGCATCAGCATGTGCAGCCGAATCTGATGGTTCCTAATCGGTAGTGCTACGTTGGTCGGCCTGACAACCCTTCCTTTAGTACAGTCTAGCTCCCTCAAACCTCGGTTTTTGTCTTCACTACCATTGTCCCACAGTTGGCTCTGAACCTCTCGACGATCTCGCGGCGCGCATCTGGCGTTCTGTTGGCCCATCTGGTAGGAACAAGGTACGTCTTCTCCCCCTCCTCGAGGCTCAAATTAATTACTACCTCTCGGACGTAAACTGGCTATGCGACACGCAGGACTACCTGTATAAACTCGCAGAGAGTGTTCGTGCGCTCGCGCCGGCTTCCCGCGATTCTCATCTTTTTGCCCTCGAGGTGAGCTTCGTTGCTCCATCGGCAGCACACGCTCATTCCGTTTGGCCTCTAACAATGCTTCTCCGCATCACCATGATTACATCAGACTCGTATCCGGCAACTCGACAAGGAACGAGGAGAGGACACGACGGGATGTTGACAAGATCCACGCGTGCGTGTCGAAGCGGTGTGGAAATTGCCGTTGTGATTTAAGTGCTGTTCAGAGCAATATATGCCATAGAGGAACGTGCGCAATACCACGCCGAAATGACCTACACGCGAGACTTGGCATGACAACTCCGCTTTGAGCGTGATCGCACGCATCGAAGAAGTACTTACTATACGTCCCAACCGTTTTCTCGTGGCCGAACCACATCACTAATTGATAATGGAAACCCTGAGATCTTTTCCGGTCCACATACCATCGCCTTCCATTGGAACTCGAGCGATATGTTCATACCACACGCAGGGCCTTAATCTACAGACTATATATAAACCACGCACTGCGATCCCCGAGGCCTCTTGGCTCATTTTCCTGTTGCATGTTCTGTCTTCTCTTCTCTTTCGAGCGATTCTCTCGCCATAGATATCCCATGTTGACCACGGAGATGATCACCGAACCAACGGACATGACGATAAACGTCACTGTCGCTGCTGTGTAGTTGAGGGCTGGAGATAGGTACCCAAGAAGCCAGGACGACAGAATGCCCCCCAATTGCGCCACGACGGTAATCGTTGCCACGGCAGCTGCACGTCGGGTGTACGGCGCGCTGTTGTTCGACACCCATGCGATCAGAGCTGGATTCACACAGCTGGCGCCGGGCATAGAGAAGAATAAAGACGCATAGCGGACACGGTTTAGTGTGCTCGCTGAGAACGTATGCATGAGGTAGAATCCTTTTATATGGGTGATTGCGACACACCGTAAAACATGATAAAGCCGACGAGCTGCATAACAGAGAAAAAAATGACCGTGTATCCCCGACACCGGTAGCGGTCGGAAACGACGCTAGAAATGAGAACCGCTGTACGGTGTCAATGAATGACAGTCTGACAGCAACATCATTGTCAAATGCTCACCAACAAACGCGGCCATGAATGGAGGTGCGCTCATAAGCTGAGCCTGGTTACCTGCGTATCCAAGACCATCAACAATCGTTGCTGCAAAGCTACCGTACGGCATCTGCATCAGAAAGGGCATTTAAAATACCAGTAATCTCCTCACAAAGCAAAGGAAAACTGTATTGTGCCTAACATGCCACCGTCAATTCAAGTGCGGTTGAAAGAGTTTGTGCATTACCATTGCAGAAGACAGGGATAGCGAGAAACCAAACTTGTGGGGACTTGAAAGTGTTGAAGAGTTCAATCGAGCTAAGCTTGTCCTCGTTGTCATCCTCCGACACAGACCCAGCGTGTTTCAGAACAGAAACAACATATGCTCGCTCTCTCTCCGTTAAGAAACGCGTCCTTTCGGGTGAGCGAGGAAAAAGGGGGAAACAAGCTATGCCAAAAATGAGGGTAAATATGCCTTCCTATGTTTGGTTAGTGATTTCGCAGGGAGTGTGTATCATTGGATGCCATACCAAAATGAATATCCAAGCCCACCCGGGCTTGCCACTCTTACTGTCTATCCGGGAAATGGATGCGGCCAGCAAACCAGAAAAGGCCCCAGATATGCATAATGCTGCAGTTAATGTTGCAATGCTGGGGAAAATATAAGATAATACACCACAGTCATGATCATATTACATACCGTATCTGTAACCTCTTCCGCGGATAGAAAAGCGAAAGATAGAGAACGATTCCAGAGAAAACACCGCCTGGATTGTTCAGGGATGCGGACAATGGTACTCTAGAAGCACAAACCTTGAGACAACCCGAGGAAAATTCGACACGCTAGTAACCCAGGAAAGCTGCTGACAAACCCTAGCTTACTATAAGCAAATGTCGGGACCGATATGGTGTCATGGTTGCCCACCTTGCGTCACAGAAATTACGCCAGATAATAAAGCGATAGACGGAAGTATAATATGCGGTCCTACATGCTGTGATATCGAGAGAGTATAATTGTTTTCGTTTAAAATGGAGTTGCTATTTACCTTCAAGAGCAAGGCAGTTGGAAACATGGCAACCAGGTACGCGCTGGGCATACTCGGTAAGTGTCAGCGCACAGATACTTGTGAACGAACACATAAGTCGCGGTCAACGCAATACTGAACTACGATTCAATTAGCTAGGCAACAGACTGGACAGGCCATTCAACGCACCTGATAATTTGATATGCCCAGTGATGCCTGCATGCCGGCCACACGCGCATTCCCAATATTTCCCTGGTCCTAGAGCATATACATGGATCAAGTGCTCAGAAAGTGAAATTCATTGTAGGGACATACCACACCCAAGATTAAAAAGAGGCTAGTGCACAAGGGAAGCAACCGTCTGTCAAGCTTCCTCCAGACAATGCCCTCTAGCAGAATTAGCTCTGTCGACGATAATCCACCTTCTTTGAGCTCACGCTCACTGGGATCAAGTATATCACGAGTGTGAAACCAATGGCGTGCGACAGGTTTAACCATTGTGGTGCTGGAAGACGACCATCCATCGATGGAATAAACGTCGTAATATATATCTACTCGCCGCTAGTCAGATGCATGATAACGGCAACCCGTTGACCACTCACATATTTCTCAAGAATATCACCCACAGAAGTGCCACCGGGCTGAGTTGTCGTATTGCCCCGGCAGTGACAGATTGAACGACAGGTATCATATTTTACAGCGGCGGAAGTCTCAAGAACAGGACGTGATCACGAGATGTACGCCGACAGAAGTGAATCCGCTTTGGACCGGGCAGTGCACCTGTACTATGCGCTTGTGTTTCAGAATCCTGCGGCGTTCTTGAAGGGGATAAATGCTGGTGCGTCTACGAACGGGACAGTTACCGTAAACGAAAGGGTGAAACAGACTGAATACAAATACCCGTCGCATAACCCAGATGCAGTATTACCGATGTGCAGGATAGTCGACATGATTGAACTAATTAACTTACTGGTGGTTGTTAGGAAGTCGAACATGATGCTCCGTATCGATAGCCGACGTCGATGACAGGACTGCCTCGTTGTTGAAGCGAGTTCAACCGCTATCGAGGTCACAATCACGTCCGACAATCGGTGCCGCTCGTACGGATATACCCAATGGTCGTACAAGTCCACAAGAACTGATGGGAACACGCCGGTGCTCTATTGTGCAACACCGCGTCTGCTTCGGTTGCGATGGGGGCCCCATGCAAAACCGTAATTGCCCAAGATCCCCAACAACGGCATCAATTCTTTCAGCGGCTACCCATTTCTCGTTCCAGACACCACGATCGGTCAACCCCTTCCTCGACCGTTCGAGCCTTGTTTTAACAAAAGTGGCACGCACGAGACAAATGACTTTTTTAAAACCCTCTCTTGACGAAGGAGATCACGAAGGACAAAGGTATTAAGACACCTAGAGGCGGGCGTGAGAAACTCTATTGTCAACGCACGCGTGTCAAAGCTGAATGGCAACGGCGAGTAGTAGGAATGACACGGCCGAGACACCAAACGTTCGAAATCCTGTGCATACTCGACGATGGCAGTGTGTTAGTCTCGATACCATCCGTCTTTCAAGCTGCATTCTCACAAACCTCTGATCTTACCAATCACCAAAACGTCCAAGTTTGAAGACATTCGGTTGAGGATAATCACGGTCGCCGTCACCACCGCAGTTTAAATCTCAAGCGTTCACTTCTGGCGTAGCCCGGGTTTCGAGACTAGGCTGGTGTGAGTTTTTGACGTGGTTCGTCCCCAACAAGTCCATGACATCCGACCGTGACGCCCTCAAATCCGCCTCCTCGCCACCTCTGCTTCTCCCACGATCAACGTCCAGCTCGGCACGACTCTCGAGGATGCTACTCACGACTTTCTAGACCGCCGGGACGGCCTCTTGGACACATCAACGCCTCCAAATCAGCAACGAAATCCGCGAGGTCGGCTCTGGCGTCTGGATGCGTCACCGCCCTCGAGTATGTCTGTGTCTTTCTGCGAGTACGTCTGGACGCGACACAGAGGTGTCGCCAGGTCAAATATGCCCTCTCCGTCACCGTGCGTGGCGTGTGAGGGATTGATCGATGTTGATGACACATGCTCAGCAGGCCTGCTCAAACTCTCTGACAAGCCGGATCTTCCAGGGCGAGCCGCTGCTGTTGATGACCAAGTTGACGAGTCGACTGCACATTGTGTAGCCAAATTTTCACGAAAGAGACAGTCACTCATGGCCCACCTCTGTCCGACTCTGTCGTCATCAGTTGCGGGCCTAGCATTCAGAAACGCCTGTCTCTGGCTTTGTGTGCCACCTTTTGGATTGGTGCTATTCAGTATTAAAGGAAGACAAGGCAACGACATGGAGAACTTATTTGGACTCAAGTCGGCAGTGAGCCCTCGAGCACAAAGCTACGATTTTGTGCACTTACGTATGATTTTCTGTTGTCTTATTACATACTTGACGTGGGCTGTTGCAGCCTGGGAATTATGAACGAATCTCTGACATCTGCTTCGCCGGCAATAAATTGATCCAGCGCTCCGGAAGAATGAGGACGCAAACGTTCCATGTAATTCTGCGCACTGGAAGCACCTTCTGTACTTAATAGCATACGAAACCGAACTGGCATCCGAACACGCGATAAGGGCTATGTGGTGCAGCTACCTTGTATGGCAGCGGCTCATGGACATCGCACCACAATGCCATCACCGAGGACCCGGAACAAAGGGTATATAGTAAAGTGCGTCAGGCTCACTCACCTCAGTCATCGTAACCTGGAAGAGCCTCACCAGCCGGAAAGAAAGAAAAATGGCCGTCTCCCCATTCGTGGTGTTCGGATATGGATCTCTCATATTCAAAGTGGGTATACTTCAAATATCGTCGTTGATGGAGCAAACTGAGCTGAGCACTTGGCGATCAACAGCCTCCCCCGCATGTGATGTCGCAGGGTAAAACTGTTGCCTCCCTGGAAGAGGGCATTGTCTCACACATTTCTTAGTTCCTGGGTTCCTGAAGGGGTTTGTTCGTCGCTTTGCCTTGAAATCCTTTGACCATCGGGGAACACCAGAGGTATATCTTTGAATGAATTTCTTCCTTAGATTATCTGGTGACGATACAATCCGCATCCTAGAACCCCGGACGTGTGGTGACCATCATTCGCAAAGAAGACTGGAAACGAATTGATCCACCTGTGCGTATTCAATATTCAACCCTCTCACAACCAGGGGACAATAAGATGGCTAATAATTCATGCATCTGCCTTTGCCTTATATCGTGCTTGGGTGGAACAGGATAACTTTCCTGAGGAAGACATTGTGTGGGGTGGGTATTTCTCTCTTGCCTGTATCACGAGTCAGGATATGCTCATAACGGCGAGCATCAGGTGTAGCATTTACCATAGACCCGAAGCATGTCGCCGAAGTGCGCGACTATCTGAGTGCGTTTACACTCTTTGTCTTCTAGGCCAGGAAGCTGACAACTCCTCCGTGTAGACAATCGGGAGACGGTGCGCTCCGTTTCCACTTGTGTTAACTACTGGTATCGGGGTCTCACGGAACACTCGTGGTCACAGGATTACACAGTAGAAACACTAGATGTATACACCAAGGAAAACGGTGTGGATAAAGTCATCATACACGAAGCATGTGTTCGTGACATTCCTCTTCCTGTTTGGGACGACGCTAACTATGTATCTCGTAGTGTTATATAAGTCGACCTGACAATCCTTCATTTGGTATGTCTCACCTGAAACCCCCCTTCGCGAAGTCGGTATATTTTTCCCGCAGTGCGATCTGAACCCCTCGATGCACTGGCTGTACATATCTGGCGCTCGGTTGGCTTTTCTGGTCGCAACAAGGCATGTGTGTTGTCTATTTTTCCACGCAACTTGTTGGTGAAAGTACTGACGTAATGAACCGTACATGCCCACAGGACTACCTTTACCAGCTCGCGGAGAGCATGCGTGCACTCGCACCTGCGTCGCAGGACGCTCACTTGTTTACCCTCGAGGTAAGTCGCAACCTCGCTCGTTGGTCGTTCTGGGGTGAATGCTGCGGCGTGCCATATGGATGCTGATGTTTCTTTCATTTACTCATAGAACGAAATCAGACAACTGGATAGGGAGTGTGGGGGAACGCTCTTGTGTTGTTAACCACTAGCCCGTACCCGTTTGCCGTATAAGAAGTGGTGGAACACCGAAAGTATCGAAACCACTACGGGGCTGGGGTCTAATAATGGAATTGCAACTTCAGGTAATCTAGGAGTATGACTGACTGTATGATAAAAATACTAGTATGATGAGTATGTTATGATCTGCCCACTGGTGTAAATATTTGTTTTCACAGATCTTATGGTTCATCGGTACCGTGTTTAGTAAGCCGGTGGGGTGGATCATTGCCAGGCGGACTGCGGACGTTGATGTGACAAGCTGGCTGATTCTACATGATGGTAGCGGCGCACGTGCGCCAGGTCTCCAACTCCTAGGACGGAATAAATTGTCAACAGCTACATTAATGAATCCATCCCATCTCGCTTGCATGGTGATTCTCTCGCACTGCAGTCAAACTTTCTCATACAACGGAACCTGCCACGCAGTGAATGATACGTATACATACGAGCAGCTACAGTAGTTGGTAGTGGTGTACCATCCACAGTCTAAAAATGACAACTATGCCGATGCCAACAATCCCCGCACCCGGTCCACCGCACCCTCATCCATCGACCGGCACACAAACGCAAGGCACTCCGCTCGCCATCCTCTCCACCCCAATAGCAGGCCGGCGGCCACACCAAAACACCTCGGGCATGTTGCCGATACTACACCACGTCCCTGACCACGTCCGCGCCCCCACGTCCGAGCACTGTTCTCAGCCATCTCGCCCATCCCTGTGTCCGTGCCTGTGCCATCCTTCTCCCCACCCATATCGAGATCCGCCCACACCGTACATGCAAAGTGATGTTATCACCACGGGCCTCAGGAACCCTTGCTCGCCCCCGTCCCATGACACCAGCGCGGTCACATACGTGCCCAACAGCCCTGCATCCCGCTCGATCGGATACAGGTACTCCTGCACTCCGACCGTGCCCGTACAGATGACATCATCGATCAGCACCTGCATGCTCTGCACGACGTCGTCCACACGCCCACCCCCGTCCCCGCACCACAACGCACGTGGGTAATCCACCACGCATCGCATCGTCAGCGGCGTCACCGCCAACGCCACAAAGGTCGCGTGTCCAAACGACACCGCGCCGTACAGCGCTACCAGGTCTGTGTAAAACCGATAGAACGGCATCAGCCCAAGGCACGACGCCGCTGCGTCCTTGAGCATGTGGGGCGCACCTTCCGCGTTCGTCGCGTTGTCGTCTGGCGGCCAAGGGCGCGAGCAGCCGCGCCATCAGCCCCTCCACCCTGTCATCGCAAAACACCTCCTCTCCTCCACCGATGCCATGCTCGAGCATGCAGACCCGCATGCACGCGAACACCACCTCCGCTGCGCTGGGCGCGAATCCCTGTAGGCCGTGCACAGTCAACGCCTCACGCCTCACGCCCCACGCCTACTTCGCTTCTGCCCCAGTGGTGCGACAGCGCACGACAGACGGGCGACACGCCTGAGTGCAGGAGATGGCAGCGACGTGAACAAAAAATCACGCGTGAGCTACTCGAAAAATGGGCGCGGGACGTGGACGTCGATGCTTGCGGGCAGCGCTGCAGGATCAATCCCTGCGAACTGTGGCGTGACTAGCAAGAATATGTGAGCAAAAAAGGCAGGCTTGATTGAAGAAGCCGAGCAGCGAAGGATCACGAGGCACTATACAGTATTATATAATATTTTCCCATGGGTCCTTTGGCGAGAGCGGAACGATTCTGGCTGTAAAAACCCTCCCCCCACTTCGTGGGAGTTGGGGACGTAATCCTTCTCACCTTCACTATTAGGTATTTTATTAGCTTTGTTTCACTTTAGGCCCTGTACAGCATGTGTTTGTTAACGATAACGGCCTGTTTTGATTGGCTTACGCGTTTCGGCTACCTGCTTAAACTTCGGCTGTTATCGTTAACAGACGTGTGTTGTACAGGCTCTTACTACGCTACTATATTTGGACATTCGTTTACCATACTGCTCTCCAGTCTCGTACCATATCGACCGGAGGTATGCTGCTTAGAGCCTGGACAACACACGTCTGTTAACGATAACAGCCGAAGTTCAAGCAGGTAGCCGAAACGCGTAAGCTAATATAAACAGGCCGTTACCGTTAACAAACACATGCTATCCAGGGCCTAAGTATTATCAGTAACGCTGCTTTACTCACCTGCATCAGTCTTACGACTGTCTACAGACATGACTTGACAGGGGTAACAGTCTTTGGAAACATTTGGTATGTAGTTACATGATAAATAGATAACTTGAAACTTCTTTTTGATTGATTCTGCAGAAATGTTCGCGATTCCCTCAGGGCGGTGTTCTGTGACGAAACCACATATCCTTATGCAGAAGAGTTCGTCCTCGAAAGGTTTTTAGACAACCAGGCGAATAAAATTTAACAGACAACATGCCCGACCTTACGGTTGGATTTGGGAGCCTCGGGCAGTCTGGAGACTTCTCACTTGGGCTTGCGCGCACCGTGGTTTGTTTAATACCCCAGCGAGCTACTGAAAAAAATCTTTCACTCCAGATATATCGTAAATATCCACTGGACTGCACTTGGGCAGGCGCTGACACCGTGTGAGCCAAATCGTGGGCCATGGGAACACCGTTCACAGGTCCAACTTTCTGTTCTATCGGTCAACGGAAGAAGTCTGCCCCTTGAAGATCTGACGGTGCGGTCTACAATACAAGGCCACTGACCACCATTAAAATGAAATCACTACTCGTACACAATTGTACGTGACTCCAGGCCCGGATGATACACCACTCAGAATAAAAATTCATTATTCATTTCGCCTCTGAATTCCCTGCACAAGAAATCCTCGGGTGCTACTCAACCCTGAGCCTGAGACTTGATTTTCGACTTCCCCACTCAGGTAATCTGCCAATTGTAGCCGGAGAGCTCGTACTGAGGAATGTTCTGATAGATATAAACCGATGTTCTAGCGGAAAAAGCTCAGAATTTACCAGTACGTTCCTTGTGGCCAAGATGAGATGGTCAATTTCGACTACTAAGCTTGCCGCACTCGTGTCCGTCGCCGTTCTCACTGTAGACGTCATTCGGCGCCTTATTCGTGGTCACATCGAGAGGAAGGGATATCCTTTACCCCCTGGTCCTGTGCCTCTACCATTTCTGGGAAGTGCACTGTCTGTTAGTACACAAGAACCCTTCAAGACATACGCAGAATGGCAGGCTCAGTATGGTGGGCTCAGCGATATTTGGCGCAGAAGGAATGGATCTGACTACTATTTCTAGGTGATATCATGTACATCAAGCTTTTGGGAATGGATGTCGTAGTCCTGAACTCACCCTCAGTTGCGACTGATCTGCTCGAGAAGCGTTCGCAAATATACTCCGATCGCCCTTACATAGCTACTGTTGATCTGTGAGTGACTACCTCTCCACCTATAATGCAGTAAACAGTCCTTGTATGCCAGACGGTGAACCCTCGTTTTTCCAGATACGGGCACGATTGTAACTTTGGTTTTGCCCGCTATGGTGATCGCTGGAGGCAATGCCGGCGAATATTCCACCAGACATTCCGTGCCGACGCCGTCGTCAACTTCCATCCAGTACAGCTTCACAAGGCACG
>JBBPLE010000302.1:13536-37224 GCA_038089675.1 Boletales sp. KT-2023b | reverse complement strand
GTAAGTTGGCCGCGATGCTATTTGCAAGGCGTCAATTTGACAATCACTGTAGTGAATGGTACCTCAATTTCCACAGCTAGGTCGTATTCTACATTTCATATCCCACTGCATGGTCGCCACTACCGTAATCTTGATTCCTTACCGGATTGGCTTATAAGCGCTACGATCATCTGTATGCGAAACATCACCTCGTATATTTACACCCTGTTTTTTTTTTTGCATACATCGAGTTCATGACATCCTCTCTCCAGTCGGCTGTCCAGGGTATTATATTCAATGATTATGCCTCTGGTAAACTTATTTACTGACTTGGCGCGTTCCAACCATTGACTTTATTGGTCCTCTAGTAGCAATCCTCACTGCTGTTGGATACGATTTTAGTGAGTAAACAACTCGCGTCACTTATATGTTGGTCCAACAACATTAGTCCTCACAATTTCAGAGGAAGTATGTTTCTCATTGAAGGTGACATAATAGGTGGCTTACGAACGGAGAAACGTTGTAGGTAGAGTATATTTGGGTCAGCAGACATCGTTTCCAGACAGGGAATAGAATCTGATGTCAATCCTAGCCCAGCCCCGGACACGGATCACCATAATATTTGTTCTCGTACGTACCAGAGCTGTCTCCGCAAGCATGCGCTCACTGTTAGTTTCTAGGTTCGCTACGCCGGGCTCATCTCATGCACGTATGTCTATCGTTTCCATGTGATATATTAGTTGACGGTTGATTTGTCAGACTATGTGCCCTCTGTGCGATTGCATTCGTCTATTCCTATTTTGCTGAGCCAACGTCGTTCAAGGGCGGAGTTCTTTTCTTCCTCATCCGAAAGAGGTGATGTTTTGTGTCACTGACGGCCAACAAGTATGTTCACATGTTGACCGCACATAGATGTATGTGTTTGTGCGTCCATATCAATGTTGGCATACACTCTAATGGTATTGTCAACAATTTGTCGCAATAAATAGTTGTGAGTACTTTTACCTATCTTCTCAAACTTTCCTCCTCGCCAACTTGATATTTCGAAGGCGACATCACTTTTATTGTTGCGGCCTGGGTTCAATCTTTTTTTTTTTGGAGCCGCAGAATGTGGGGTTCTACACTCACCCTAAAACGTATTGGAGTACTTACGTCGGCAAGTCCAGTGGCAATGATTCTCCGTGTATGGGCATTATACGAAAGGTCGATGTTTGTGCTGCGGACCCTACTCTTGGTGTACACAATCGAGATCATCATATATATCCTCGATTGCACTATATATGCCATTCGCCACATGGGTACGTGCAGTGTAACTTCAAGTCACTCACGTCATGTAATGCTAATCTAATCATATAGTAGCCGCTGGTCAGGCTCTCGGTTTTTCGTTTTGCGTGCAACCAAGCAGCGACTATGTTCTGTCTCTCCTTGTGAATAGCGCGCAGATCGCTCTCGGCACACTCATGTATTTGTTTGTCATTAGCTATTGTATCAAGGAGCTGTATCCGATGTACAAGTCGAAGTCGAAGTCGACAGAGAATTTACCCGAGCATCTGAATCGTTATGGGACCCTTCTTGCGAGGGAGGGTATGATCTACTTTCTTCTGTGAGCACTTACTTCATCTGTGCAAGCACGCTGACCACGGATCATCGAGCAGCATATTGGCATACGCACTCATCGACGTGCTGTTTGTCCTCAATGATATTCCAAGCTCTACGAGGGGTGCAACACTAATCGGAATGATGGAATTCATCCCTCCATACACATTGATCCCGCGATTCATGTTGAATTTGCGTGGTGAATATGTTCGTGGAGGTGGAGACGAGATCGACAGTGCATTTGGTTTTTCGAGGGGATCCAGCCGCAATGCCGCTGTGGGTTCGATTGTGTTCGCGGATGCTGGATAGAATGAGGAATTGGAGGAGCACCGGGGAGAGGATATTCGGATGGTGGAGAGGGGAAGTTGCAGTGTGTGACAGGGTCGGTGGCGAGTCCACGACACATGGTTCCGTGTTACATATTCATATGCAACCTGTTCGAAAAACTTTTTGGACTTCCTCGGCACAGGCCACCGTACCCGACGGTGCCATGATCGCCACCTGCTCGCGGACCATCCCAGGACGAACGAGGGATCGGAGAAGAGGTGGTATCCAGTGACTAATACATGACAGAGTTTGGGACTAAACTTGTTTTATTCTCGAGGCGGCCTTTCCAACAATACGGCTTGGTCATAACTGGCACAGTAATAATGTACATGAGGTATCCATCTCCCAAATATATAATGCGACACGATGCGCTTGCGATGCACCGACTGCACCACGTGTACGTGTCCTACTTCTATCCCTGTCAGGCTCCGCTGTGCTCCGATTCTTCCACCTGCGTGTCTTCCCCTTGTACCTCCTCGTCCTCGTTCTGCGGTCCATCCACGAACACGATCGCACTGACAGCACCATTGTGGCCCGATACTGTTGAAAAGCCAAACGCGGTATCGATCTCGTCCTCGCATCTGCCTTGGATGTCGCGGGCATACATCTTCCGCAGGTTCAAGATGAACCGGGGGACCAACGTGTACAGGGGTATTAATTGCAGCGTTACGATCAGAAGCGTGTACCACCCGGATATCGAAATATTTCCCGTGTCGAGTAGGATGTCCAAGACCGCTGTCATCTGGATGCTATTTGATAGTGAATCGGGTGCATCTGGTACAGAACAAGGTGGGACGTACACAAGAAAGTATACCATGCCTTCTCTCACGAGCAGCTTCACATAACGACTCAGATGCACGTGGTTTGTCGCCTTGTATAGTTGAAGTGATTCCCGGATGAAGTGGGCAATAAGAAGCAAGCACATAAGTGCACCGAGCATAATCTGAGCACTGTTTAGCAGTATAGACGGAACATAGGGAATGTATTGTTCTGTGCAAAACGTAAAATCGAGTATGTGAGCCTGAGTGCCTGTTGGACCTGTCATGTGGCGTGCGTGATATGGATATGTTGTTCACATACCCACATTGCCCACGGAAACCATAACACAACTGACTACATCTCCAATGACCTCGATGGCATATACCACGAGGAGAGTTCCAAGGACGATCATTGATCGATTATACAATGCCCACACACGGAGGATCATTGCCACTACATCCGCAAATCTGAGTTGTTCACAGGAGTTGTACATGAAATCTCACGTTCTGCAGCAGCCAGGAAAATCATTTCAGCCAAAATGGCGAAAATATATGTGATGTTACCTAATCCCCTCGAACTGAAAAGGATACGAAACGTACTGGATAAGTTTACTCACAACTATTGTATCAGGGTTATTGCACGCAAAGCACAATGATCAGCCCGAAGTTGAAGTCGAAGGGTGGGTGCTTACATCTACATGAGTTAAACATACCTGTTGGTTGCCAACAATGGAGAACTCACCTTTGCCGGGACAGGGAAAAAGGAACTTCCAACTGCAAATCGTGCTCCAAGTCAGCTCAATTGTCTCGAAATCCTAGGCGTTTAAACACACTGAGAGCAAGCAACCTAGAAAACTGATTAGCGAATCACCAGTATTATTCTACTAGTACACATACAAGCATGAAAGCAGACCACTGTAACGGGCCTGGATGATGTGTTATTACAGGTTCGTGGAAACGGTCGAGATACATACGACAATGAAAATCGTAGAGACGCGTGTCCAGGGTTTGCTCTACGGCAATGTTAAACGTGTGATCGATCGAGGAATATTGTCCGCTGACCCAAATGTATTTGATCTACAAAGAATTGGATCAGTTACCCGATGTTAGCATCAAACATGGAACCCACTTCATCCGGAAGTGTAAGGACTGATTTGTGGTTTGTTGAGACTTGAGCACCATCAAGGTACGGATGCGGAGACATGCTACGCACCGTAATCGTATCCAACGGCGGTGAGGACCAGGACTAAGAGGCATGTGGTCAATACGAGAAAGGTGTTGACGTGATCCACCATACCAGTCGCGTCATCAGTGAATCGAATGGTTTGGATGGCGAGCTGTAGCACGGAAGCCATGCACTCGACTCTCGATTATCCTCCACGAAAACGGGGGGTCAAATCTGCAAGAACGGATGGATGCTCGAAGTTATAAGCCAAACCCCGGAGGCCGTGACCGTCTCACGGCGTGATCCAAAGCAAGTCGCATCACGGATGAGGTCATGTCGACGTCTGATGCCTCCCTCATCACCGGATAACTGGGCACAGCCAACTGCAAGAAAAATTGTCGTCGAATGCTCAGGGTGAGAAATTGATCGTCATCGACTTCCTAGCGTGCTATTAATGGCGGTTGTTCGCATGCATTTGAAGATCACGGTATAAGTCTTGAAGATATGCGCATTGCGAGTCTTGTCTGCAACCTGAGGCGACGCAACAAATGAATGAACGACATACAGAACAGAACAAGTCTCTGCTATGGTGCTCATCGTGTGACAGAGGTATATCCGGGCGAACACCGCCTCATTATCACCTGTCAGGAACAATATCGCAAGTTCAGCTTCATCAATGCTGGCACAGAAATTCGACATTTCACGGACCTGTGACCCCGCCGTGCCACTGACGATCAAAATGATACGTCGAAAACCACAGGTTGTGACAACCTTAAGAGATGCAAGTTCTTTATTTTCAGGCAGGACGTTTGATTGCATGTGACGACTGACTTGGAGCTACATAGTTAGCCACAATCCAGTATTGTCACGGTTACTGGTCCGAAGAAAAATGCACCCGGGGAACGTGGGTCTCTGAACCGTAATCTGTCAGGTTGCGCTGGCCCGGGACCTGGGCAGTGTTACACGGGAGGGAACCAATCAGGGGGGGAGTTAGGAGTGTGCGCAAGAAGGTGATGCTGAGTAGTATTCGAGTTCTGCGTGACAAACAGCCCGATCGTGGATACACCAATAGCAGGTGCAGTCATCGTAGAAGGTGTGGTTGGAATTGAGGGAGTTCCGGCGTGGCGCGGTCCTCTCACGGAGGGCATCGTGCAAAGGCATGTCGTGCATGAATTCATGTGGAGCTTAGGGGGAGGGATAGTGTCGCAGTGGAACGGTGGAACCACGCGGGGAATTGGTTTCCGAGGCGCTTAGAAAGGTTGGTTCTCTGAATAGAACGCCATGACGGCATGTATGGGGACAGGCGGTGGTATGGAAGACGTTCATTTTGATTCTGAATGAGGTGGTCTCGATCACCATGTCAAGGAGGTTGATCCCACCTCGTATTCTTCCTGGCGGTATACCTGGCGGATGCTGATGACACAAGCTCACGGTCGCCTTCGTGGAAGAAAGTACAGGTGGCAAGGACCGTGAACAAGGCGTGACTAAAACAAGCGAAACGGCGCGCGCCGGGTCGGGCCGGATCGCCAGGTCCTCTGCGCTTCCCACATCAGGAATCATCGGATGCAATCAAGCTGCTATGGTTTCGACCACTAACATGCGATATATCATAGTACAGCCAAGAGACCATGACAATGCATGTACTGGTTGCAATCACATGTTCAGTCACCTGAGACAGTTTCACACAAAGAACAATTTACGCCCGACCTGCGGTTCATCATCCATCTTGAACTTGCGGGAGCAGTTTGCCTGTGACCTTTGGGTCATTTGCTACGTGAAGATCGACACAGCGTTTGGTTTGTCTACGGCGCCATCCCGTTCACGGATGCTTGGCCAACTTGAAACGAGAGATTGGAGGGGTCATGGGTAACAATTTGGGATGGAGTGAGGGACATATACAAAGGAGGTGACTAGTATATGAAAGAGTGAGTGCTAAGGTTGTTCTGTTCTCAAGGCAACATCTCCCCCCACTGTACTGTATCACCTTAACCATGATTACAGTAATAATTTAACGTTCCAATGCTGCGCAATGCGTCTGTGATGCATTGTTCAAGCCACATGTATCCGAGCAGTTCGATCTTTGTCACGCACCACCATGGTCCTGCTCTTCAACCTGGATTTCCTCCCCCTGTACCTCTTCATTCCACAGCCCATTCAAGAACATAGTTTCACCGACAGCAACGCTGTGGCCCGACGCAGTTGACAAACCGAATGCTATATCAATCTCGCTTCCACATCTACCTCGGAGGTTGTGGGCATACAACTTCCGCACGTTCAAGATGAATCGGGGGACCAACGTGTACAGAGGTATCAACTGCAGTGTTGCAAGCAGGAACGGATACCACCCGGACATCGAGATAGCTCTAGTCTCGAGCAGCACGCCCAAGAGGGCTGACATGAGGATTCTGTGTAATAATATAGCACAGGGTGCATCGGTCTTGGATACAGAACGAGGTGGACGTACACAAAAAAGTATGCCATGCCTTCTCTCACAAGCAGGTTCACATAACAACTCAGATGCGCGTCCTTCGTTGCTCTGTACATTTGAAATGATTCTCTAATGAAGTGGGAAATGAGAAGCACACAAATGAGCGCACCGAGCGCAATCTGAGAACCGTTCACCAGTAGAAACGGAACATAGGGAATGTATTGTTGTGCGCAAAACGTAGAATCGAGTATTTGAGTGGTACCTATTGAATCTGTCATGTAGCGGCGTGCGTGACATGGATCCGTAGTTCACATACCCACATTGCCCATGGACACCATAACACAGCAGACTGCGCATGCTGCGATTTCAATGGAATACACCGCGAGAAGAGTTCTAAGGATGATACTTGATCGATTGTACAGTGCCCACAGACGGAGGATCATTGCCACTGAATCCGCAAATCTGAGTTATATACCAGAGCAGCACATAAAATCTCACATTCTGCAGCAGCCACCAAAACCATTCCGGCCCAAGTGGCGAAAATGTATGTAAGGTTACCTAATGTCCTTCAGTTGAAAGGATATAAAATGTATCGAAAGACTGGACTTACAACTGTTTTGTCATGATTATTGCATGCAAAGCTCGTTAATTAGCTGGACGGGTGGTCAAAGTGAAAGCATCAGCCACTTACATCTACACGCAGTTAAACATGCCTATTGACTACAGCAATTACATCGATAATTACCTCTTCTGGGACGGGGAAGAACGAACTTCCCCCTGCAAATCGTACTCCAGGTCAGCTCAGTAGTCTCGAAATCTTACATCTTTGAACACACAGAAAGCACCTAAGCTAGTGGACTGGTCAGTGATCTCACATTATTCTAGTGATAAACATACACGCATGCGATCAGACCACAGTAACGTGCCTGGATTAAGCGTTATTGCAGATTTGTGTAAATAGTCGAGATACACACCAGAACAAATATTGTAGAGACGTGTGACCAAGGTTTGCTCTGCAGTGATGTTAGACGTGTTGATCAGTTGGAAAATATTGCCCACTAACCCAAATGTATTCGATCTACACAGGATTTTGATCAGCTACCCACCCAATATTATCAGCATCATGAATGTCACCTACTTCATCCGAAAGTGTGAGGACTGACTTGTGGTTTGTTTAGGCTCAATCACCATCAATGTACGGAAGCAGAAGCACATTACGCACCGTAATCGTATCCAACGGCAGTGAGGAACACGACTAGAATGCGCATGGTCAGTAGATGAAAAGGTCGACAACGTAAACCACTATACGACTCTCATCATCGCTGAATCGAAGGGTTTGAACGGCGAGCTGTAGCGCGGAAGCCATGCACTCAAGTCTCGGATATCTGACACAACAATGGGGGTTGAATCTGCAAAGAAGAGACGGATGCTTGAGGTTTTAAGCCAAACACCCGATGCGGTGGCCGTGACCAACGTAGTAAGCCACGTCGAGAAGACTTTGCCGCCATCGGATCTCCCTGATGGTTGTGCACAGCCAACATAAGAGACAAGTTGCCGGCTCGCGCGCAGGGGAAATCTGGCCGTCAATCTTGTGCTTTTCAGTACTACTAGTGGGAGAAAAGAGGTAGTGTAAATCAATATATAACTTGCAATGTTATTGAGTAAAATGCCTTGGGCGGCGAGCTGTAGGGCGGAAGTAGTGCAATCGAGTCTCATCAGATATCCCCCGCGAAAACCGGGGTGAAATTCACAGAGAACGGACTCACAGAAAAAACAGAAGCGTGCTAATCCCATGTACGGTATTACAAAGGCTTGTAACCAAAATATCATTCTCAAAAAATGCATTATATAATGATGCATTACAATACTTCTGTTCTTTCTGTGATGGATGCTCAACGTTATGAGCCAAACCCCGGAGGCGGTGTCCGTCTCACAGCATGGTTCAGACCCACAGTAAATCACATCAAGAAAGAAAAGATTTCAGGCTCGAAGCGACATCCTCATGGGAGAGCGAGCTGCACTCCCCGAACTGAAGGAGCCTGCGACGCGAGCGATGAGCTCTCCCCCAAAAGACGGTGCGAGACGACCTGCCTGCCCAATAGTACTCAATACATACTAAATAATAATAACAGTCGATGGATTAATGCGCACGGGATGGCTCGAAGCACGAAGGCGCGTGCGCCATTGTGTCCGTGCAGTATGGAAATTAAAGTGCGGTGCTTGGCACGCAAAAAGGCGATCAACAGCGTCTAAGACAGCCGTGGTGTCATGATTGCCAAGGTGGCCATGGTTGACCTTCCAACCAGTGCACACTGGATATCGAGAGGCGTAGGTGGTAAGTGCAGGCGAGACCTCACGAGAGGGAGCGCGGGCAGCGCCAAAGCACTGGTAGCCGCTGACTCCGAAAAGGAGTCAGGACACCGCTGCAATCACAACGTGCGGGCGTGCAAAAGCGAGCAGCCCAAGGCGCTACCGCTGCCTAGCGCGCGAAGTTGTGGCGGAGATACGCGTCACTTGTGCACGGATTCATGACAATACATGTAATAACTGCAACCACGCGTTTTCCCAGCTTCACACAAAGAAAAACAAACAGCAACCCACTTCTAATCAGAGCTCGATCAACTTTTTTTTTGTTTCTTTTTTTTTTTTTGTTTCCTCGTTTATTGTCCTTCGGGGCCAACATTTCTTCCCCCCATTCCTGCGGTGTATTTGGGGACACAATTTAGAACGCGGACAGCGCTGGGGTCCGGAAAGGTTTAGGGAGGCGGTTGATACGCAGCGGGCGCGCGAGCGTAGGACCTGGTACGAGCATGCGGGGGTGAGGCGTACGATACATACGGTCGACGAAAGACCCAGTGTAGTGGTGGCTGTTCTGGTGGAGGGACGTGCCGAGATCGTGTGCGCGCACCCAAGCACGGCTCTATCTGGGAGAGTGTGGGCGGGTCACCGGAAGCGGGTGCTGAGAGCGTTAAAACAGGCTGGGTGACGGGCTGCGGATGAGACTCAAAAAGAGAATGCAGTAGACCCTCGTGCCACTTAGACTTGGCAGTGACGCACACTTTGACTGCTGGTAACAACTCCATCAACGGCTCAGCAGTCACTGTAACGAGTTGAACGTCAGATGAAAAATCAAGCAGACACCTACGTTCTTTTCTGCAGGTGTGTTCAATGTGTCGTGAAAGTACGATTTGCTAACAGCTGGGTACCCACACTTTTCCAGGCATGTCATCGACCAACCGTATTCTGGGTGAGCTCTCGTGGCAGTTCCTCAGGTTTCCTGTGGCAAGAGAACGCAATTATGCAGGAATGCTTGTGCCAGGTGGAAGCCCTGGTAGAGACCGGTCGGACGTCCGGGTCTCCATTCAGTGCATCACCTGTAGTAAGGGCCCATCAATAGAATGCCTCGCACACGAGGGAACTCCTTGAACCAGTACCACCACCATGGACGGCTTTTTCCCACGCTCACCAGGCGGGGCAAGGCGAGTGGCATATGCGCTCGAAATTCACTACATTCTGCCCCCCTCACGGCGTACTATACGCACTATGACCCCAGCCGATCTGACGGAGACATACCGCCCATGAATAGAATGCCTCGCGGCGAAAGTTCCCACCCGCTTCCCTCAACATGGAACCATGCATCACCCAGGTCCTGTTCTACAACGATGAGCAAGAACCTAGCCTACCGGGCTCATGATGGGGATGTTGCAGAGGAGGTGAGATTCCATTTACCCGTATTCCAGTGGGTCCCATCTTGTGGGAGCCTTTGCCACGCTTTAGTATCTCGACGAAGCTAACCTTGCTGACTTGTAGATACCTGCTTTGCTTCCGTCAAATCACATCGACCATTTGACAGCCGAGTTATTCGTGTCTTCAAGGCAAACGCGATTATCCATTGCAGTCCGGAACACGGTAATGTTCGGGCCTTGCCTCCGACGTGCAAGTGAAGTTGAGGATAGATCGTCAGACTTGCCGGGCGCAGACATTTGTTTTTACCCTTTCATATTCTAATAGGTCATTAACCGTCGGCCTCGCTCAGAACACACTACACCATCCCGCACAAGTCCGCCGGACTTGAGAAGGTCTAGGCCGACTGCTTCGCTGCAAGTTTTTATGCATACACATAAATTCATTGTTGCTCATGGTGAGCAGACTGCCATGCATGAATTTCATACAACACAATCAATGATCTCGGGCGTCATTCTAGTCTGCCTCGGTCACGGAAGGCATCATTTCGGAAGCCCAACTTATCGACCGCGCAGCTTGCCGGGGACTGATGCCGTTGGAGTCAGCCACAATATTCGGAAATGCGGCTGACACCACAAAGGAAGAAAAGGCGACCTGCCATACCAGGTATGATCATTTCTCTCTTCCCCTTTATATTCCTTACCTTTTTCCCCCTCCCTTGATTTCGCTATCATTCAGCACGGCTTCGGGAGGCGTCTGCGCATCGGCAGGTCTCGCCAACACTTGCTCTCGCGGCATTTGTTGGAAAGTGGCTTATCGCAAGATTGTTTCTTCGTGTCTGAGCATCCCCTTCATCTGCATGTTATTTCTAAATCATGTATGGGTTGAGGTAGCGACAGCCTCCTGACGAGACCCTTCGCAAGGTCGAAACCGCCTTTGCGCACTGTTTTTAACTAGTTTTCACAATATTTTTCTCCCTTTTCGTCTCATGATTAACTGGTTTTCGGACGTAGAATACAGTAAAAATGTGCCCTCTCTTCTTCCGTTTAAACTCGGGTTTGAAGGTCTCGATCACCATGTCAAGGAGGTCGATCCCACCTGGGTAATTGCGGCGGTATACACGGCGGATGCTGGTAACACCGGTCGAAGTTACCTTGTTGGAAACACGGTGGCGAGGAACTTGGGCTCAAATACAACCGAGCCAGCGTGCGACGCGCCGGGCCGGATCGTCAGGGTTCTGTCATGCGCTTTCCACATAAAGATAATTGCAAAATCGTATGAAATCAGGGTGCTTCACGCCGTGCCGGGCCGAATGAGGGATTTAGAGGGGTCACCGGTCACTGGGTGACGAAGCTGGGATAGTGGTCACTGTTATTGTAGCGGTATTGGTCATGGCGGGGTGCACCCAGTGATTCGTACATGAAAGAGCTAAGGACACAGCTCAAAGTGACCATGACAAGTAACGTATTCATCTATCAAATAAATAATGCGGCACGATGCGCCTGTAATGATCAATTACACCTAGTTCCATCCTTGTTACGCACCGCCGTGCTCCCGCTCTTCCAGCTGTATTTCTTCCCCCTGTGCCCCCTCCTCGTTCTGCGGCCCATCTGCGAACCTGATCGCACTGACAGTGCCGATGCGACCCAACGCTGTTGACAGACCCAACGCTGTGTCGATCTCGCCTCCGCATCTGCCTCGGAGGTCGCGGGCATGTAGCTCCCGCATGTTCAAGATGAATCGGGGGACCAACGTGAACAGGGGTATAAACAGCAGCGTTACGAACAGGAACGGATACCATATAGACGTCGAGATGGTTCCCGTGTCGAGCAGGATGGCCAAGAGCGCTGCCATGAGGATGCTGTTTGATCATGTAGCGCGGGATCCAGTGGGTACAGAACAAGGTGGACGTACACGAGAAAGTATACCATGCCTTCTCTCACAAGCAGTTTCACGTAACGACTCAAATCCACGTGCCTTGTCGCATTGTACATTTGAAATAGTTCCCTGGTGAAGTAGACAACGAGGAGCAGGCACATGAGTGCACCGAGCACAATCTGGAAACTGTTCGCCAGTAGAGGCGGAACAAAGGGAATGTATTGTTGTATGCAAAACGTAAAATCGAGTACTTGCTCAGTCCCTGTTGAACCTGTCATGTAGCATGCATGGCATGGATCTTTGGTTCACATACCCATGTTGTGTATGGAATTCATAGCGGTGCAGACTACATTTGTGATGATCTCGATGGTATACACCACGAGGAGAGTAGTGAGGATGGTCCTTGATTTATGGTACAATGCCCACACGCGGAGGATCATTGGCACTGCGTCCGTAAACGTGAGTTATACACCGAAGTTGCACATGAAATCTCACATTCGGCAGCAGCTAGGAAAATCATATTAGCCCAAAGGGCAGAAATGTTTGCGATATCACCTAATGTCCTTGAGCTGAAAATGATATGAAACGCACTGAATGTGTGTACTCACAACTGTTTGATCATGATGATCGCATGCAAAACCCATTGATCAGCATGGGGGGAGGTTGAAGTCGAAACATTGACGCTTACGTCTAAATGTAGTTAGGCTGTTAGGTATGCCTGTTACTACTAGCAATGTAGAATATTACCTTTGCTGCGACGGGGAAGAAGGAACTTCCCACTGCAAATCGTGCACCAAGTCAGCTTAATTGTCTCAAAACGCCATGTTTTCAAACATACGGAGAGCGCTTAGCCTAGCAAACTGATCAGAACTTCGCTCGTGTTATTCCAGTGGTAGACATACACGCATGAAATCAGACCACAATAACGCGCCTGGATCAGGTGTTATTACAAGTCCGTGGCAACAGTCAAGATACACACGAGAACGAATATCGTAGAGACGCGTGTCCAGGGTTGGATCTACGACTATGTGAGACGTGTAATCGGTCGGGAATTATTGACCACTGACCCAAATGTATTCGATCTACACAAGATTAGATCGGTTTGAGCACCATGAATGAGCACCTACTTCATCCGGAAATGTGAGGACTGGTTTGTGGCATGTTGAAGCTCGAGGTCCATCAATATACTGATGCAGAGGCAGGCTATGCACCGTAATCATATCCAACTGCGGTGAGTAGCATGACTGAAAAGCACATGATCAATAGGAAGTCACGTGACGACGTAAATCACCATACGACTCGCATCATTATTGAATAGAATGCTTTGGACGGCGAGCTGTAGCGCGGAAGCCATGCGCTCGAGTCTCGAATATCCAACACGAAAACGGGGGTCAAATCTGCGAGGAATGGACGGATGCTCAAGGTTATAAGACAAGCCTCGGAGGCGGTGGCCGTCTCACGGCGTGGCTCAAAGTACGTCACCCTGCAGCCTCCCTGCCAATAATCGGGTAACAGAAAACATGCGGAACAGGTTGTCGTCTAGCGCGCGGGGGGGACTCTGGACAAGAAGTCGGTCATCGTTATCGGTGTGTATCAACGGTGGTTCGCATGTACTTGAAGACCATGGTATAGCGGCGACCCGACTCCTATGAACATATGCCAGTAATGTCTACTGGCGACACGATCAATGGATGAATGGCATACCGAACCAGCCTCTAGGACACGGCTTCGTCTTCCCTTGAGAAGCGAGCCCCGAGCGCGCGGCGATCATCGGGTACAATCAAAAGATGGTTCTTCCATTGTAGGCTGTGCCTTCTGTGTGGCAGGTGCTTGCGATATGCCATCTCATTTTGATCATACAGCTGGCATGTGACCGACCATGACAATGCATGTATTAGTTGCAGCCACGCGTTCAGATAATATCACAAAGAAAAAAAAAAGAAACAGCAACACGATAGCAACACCTATCTAATCAAAGCTCGATCAACATCTCTTCCCTTCGCTCCTGCGGCGCCACCGTCGGCGCAGACGGCGCGTACATGTCGAACGCCTGTGGCGTGCTCGTCGGCGCAGTCGGGAACGCGGGGAGCGTAGGGGCTGGGGGGCGGAACGGTTGAGACGGTGGCTGAGGCACTACAGGTGCGCGGACGTAGGACTGACTACGGGCGTGCGGGGGTGAGGCGTACGATACCGTCGATGAACGGCTCAATGGTGTTTGTGGCTGTCCTGGTGGTGCCAGGGAAGCGATGGAGGGACGGGCCGAGATCGTATGCGCGCGCCCAAGGGCGGTTCTATCTGGAAGCGCGTGGATGGGAGGTGCAGCGGGAGGAAGGACATGTGCTGAGGGTGTTGATACGGGCTGAGTTTCGGGTAGAGGGGGTAGCATGCTCTTTGCGCCGAGCTCCTGGCCCTCCACGCCACTTAAGTGGTCTGCAGAAAGGACTGGAGCCGTCGGACGGATGGACATAGGCTGATAGGTGATCGGCTGCGGCAGTGGCGAGGGCGCAGAAAGGACAGTGGGTGAGGTTGCCTGACGTGGCAGATCTTGCTCAACTGCGAGAGGGTTGTAGGAATACGAGGGGTAGGTGTACGAAGGTCCCGATATGCTAGGTAGCGAAGGTGGTGGTGGTGCATATGCTGGTTGAATGGTGGGAGCGGTAGGTGACTGAGGGACTTGAGATGGAGCGGCGGAAGACGCCCATTGGTTGTATTCGCTTGGTCCATGGGATTGGGCATAGCCATTCGGGACATGTGTCGATCCGGTAGGAAGTGTCGATGTGCGAGCCTGTTCTGGAGATGTACGACGCCAAGCTGGGTGGGAGAGTTGATCCGTCAACAGCTTGTCGTACAGCTTGACTGCTTGTGACAACTTTTCATGCATCTCGGTCAACAACTCTGTGATTGCAACGAGTTAAGCGTTAGATGAAAAAATCAAATAGACACGTACTCTCTTTTCTGCCCGTGTCGTCCAAACTCATCGCAAGCTTAGGTCTGAGCCCGTTTGCCTTATCAAACAATTCGCTAACAGCGGGATACCGAGACAAATCTTTCCCACCCCGGGATTGCACCTGCTCAATAGATTGGCTGAACGTGAGGATAACATCTGATTCGAGAGGCTCGAGGTCATAATTTGGGATCCTGGGAACAGAAGGAGTAGGAGTGATGGTGGGTGGATAAGAAGAAGGATGGCCCGCTTCAGCAGGTGCAAGTTCGGCTGGTGCACTCGGCTTTGGCATATTTGCCTCCCTCAAACTTGCCTCGATCGCAGCTCTTAAATCTGGGTCGTCCTCATCATCAGCGATTTCGGGGGCAGGTGGCGCGGACCTTCGACCAGGATAGGTGGTGCGGTCGATAGAGGGCGGTTCCGGAGGTTGGGAATACGACTGTGGTTGGTAGGGGACATAGCCAGGACGTTTGGAAGATGCAGAAGATGCGCCAACCTCCTGCAAGGAAAGCTGAATCGCACGCTGCAGCTCAGCATCAAAGAGGTCGCGTGCGTTGCTATCCCGGGGGCTGTGCATGCTCACGGAATGACGATGGTTTCTATCACTGCGCAGACTAAGTGGGAACTGTGAGAGTAACAACGTAACCACTCACATCTGTTCAGGCTTGCGCGAAAGCTTTGCGTGGCAGCTGTCACAAACTCTAACGGGTTGAGTGATACCAAAGTGCGGAAGTGGAATAGATTTGGATGAACACTGATGATCAAAAACCTGGCCACAGTTGCGGCAGTGGTGTTTCCGGTTTGTAAAGGTAAATGGGGTGCGACAACGGAGACAGACATCGGAATCGATCCATTCTGGGGCGGTGGAGGTGTCGACCATTGCTGCGTTGGCGAGAGCGAGGTCCCTTGGAGGAAACTCGAAGCCTGTGCGCGGTGAGTCAAGAAGAAAGACAACGAGCGGAGAGCGTACCTTCGCTGTTGAGGGTCTTGTAGACTTGACATACGTAGCTCAAATGTGGTTTACCCTCGAATGCGAGAGCCCAGTTCTGGATGCACTTGAGAATGTCAGACTTGACCGCATGATTCAAACCTGGCATCTTGAGGATAGAAACCAGGTTGTCCATAAACTCTCTCGATGATATTTCGACCAAGAAGTGGTCGCCACCATTCTTGACACAGGTGTCGGTGAGCTAGTGGTGGACATGAGCGACGCGTGTGGGCAAGGCCAAGAGCACTTACGCCCAAGGCAAGAATTTGTACGTTTGGATTCTTGTGGTTAAGACGGCGCTTGAGCGCGCGCATGGCATCCTTTGCAGGCGCCGACTTTGAGCGAATCTGGTCGCATATCTCGAGACCGAGTGCAACGTCCTCGGTACCGGCCGGAATGAGCTCCGAAGTGGCTTTATCTAGGTAACGGTCAGAGAGTGATCACGTGTTCTACGACGGCGAGCGCACCGACGGCCTCGTCAATTTGCGACGTGCCCCAAAGCCAGCTCGTGAGCGATGTCATGATGGGGAGGAGAGGATTGCACAGCCCCAGCATCAGAGCCGTACAAAAGTTCAATCTCAGATTCAATTTAGTCATCCGGCCCGACTGTGACTCAGTCGCGGCACCTTCACAAATTATGGCGGAGTTGGAACGTGCGACCCATTCGCAGGTTGTTCCCAAACGACCATCACCCGGTCCACAGCGCTCCTCGTCGTGCCCGACAGCGACAACCGCAAGCCGTCTTTTTGGTTTTCCGGCATTGCGTAACGACCCAGGATCGATTCCGCCCGTTTTCTGCGGACTTGCCCGTCTTTTTTCCCCGCCTTTTCGCCTGCGTCAACCAGCCGAAACAAGCCCTAAAAAGTCGCATTTTCTCGACGTTTTCGTTTGCAATATTCTCGCGACATCCAGTTCGCATTAATTCACGCCTCGGACCTTGCTTTGTCTGCCTTTATAATACACTTTTCCACTACTTGGTTCAGGCGCTCCCCTATCGCTTTCAGTCATGCTTGGTCACCAGTTTGCATACTCTGCTGCTCCCATCCGCAAGGTCAAGGAGGTCCAATTTGGTATCCTTTCTCCCGAGGAGATTGTGCGACCATTTCCCTTTCATTCCTTTCTTGTGATCATTAAACTTCCAACAGAAAGCCTATTCTGTGGCCAAGATTGAGCATCCAGAGGTCATGGATGAAACCACCCACAAGCCTAAACTCGGTGGCTTGATGGATCCTCGTATGGGTACGATTGACCGAAATTTCAAATGCCAGACCTGTGGAGAGGGCATGTCTGAGTGTCCTGGTCACTTTGGCCACATTGAGTTGGCTAGACCTGTCTTTCATCCAGGTTCGTTTCCTCGCCGCTTTCATTTCCAGTGCATGTTAAATCCCCCCGAAAGGTTTCATTGTCAAAGTGAAAAAGATTCTCGAATCCATTTGTGTAAACTGTGGGAAACTAAAAGCTGATATCGTGAGTCGCATCCAACTCTACTCGTTTCGCACCCCACCTCCCAATTTTCTGGGGGCTCTCTCCATAATCCACTGGAGAACCCCAAACCCGCACCACGGCAGTCCCTCGAGCTTTCGAGGCGTTTGACCTGCTGTGGCGTGGCTAACGCGCGTTTTCGGTCGCTTGATCGCCGCGTGAGCCATTGCAAGCGCCCAGTGTTGGTTGGACACGAGGTGCGCGGTGAAATGGGGCGCTGAACGAGGAGTGTGAATTGAACGTGTGCCCACTTTTGGTATGCTGACGGCATGCTTGGTGGCCTCGTTCTTGTGCCGCTGTCTTGCCTGTGACGCAGCTCGGACGCTGCACCCTGTGGTCTAGCATATTCACGTGCTTGTCCGCAGCCTCCTTGTGACGCTTTTTGTCGTAGTAGTGACCTCTTTGCGCATGTCGCACCCTTGCTTTGAACATGTTTACTGACGGTTTTTTATCCTTCTATCCGTGCTATTTTCGTGTCGGTATTCCTTCTTGTCGTGTGCGTGCATTAGTCCGACCCCCATTTTGCCGACAAAATACGGCATGTTCGCGATCCCAAGGCGCGCATGGCCATTGCCTGGGCACACTGCAAGACGAAAACAGTTTGCGAAACTGACGACCCCAAGGAGGAAGGTGCCGAACCTGATCCCGATGAGCCCAAGAAAGGTCACGGAGGTTGTGGCCACATCCAACCCCTCATCCGCAAGGAGGGCCTCAAGTTATTCGTACAGTATAAGCGCCCGAAAGACGAAGATGAGGTTCGTATCGGCGCGCAGCGCGTTGACGACTTACCTTGTTGAACGTTTGCACATACAGGACGTCAAGTCGTTGCAACCGGATAAGAGGCTCTTTACGCCTTCCGAAGTGTACACGACGTTCAAAAAGATGTCCGATTCCGATTTGCACTTGATCGGGCTTTCGGACGAGTATGCACGCCCCGAGTGGATGATCTTGACCGTCATGCCCGTTCCTCCGCCTCCTGTCCGTCCGAGTATAGCTGTGGATGGAGGTGCGATGAGAAGTGAAGACGATTTGACATACAAACTTGGTGATATCATCAAAGCTTCTGCAAACGTCCGGCGCTGCGAACAGGAGGGTGCTCCTGCCCACGTCATCACGGAATTTGAACAGCTGTTACAAGTGAGCCTCCCAGATAATCTTTTGAGTACCATTGCCAATCGCGGTTAGTTCCACGTTGCCACGTACATGGACAACGATATCGCAGGTATCCCACAAGCGTTGCAGAAAAGTGGTCGTCCTGTGAAAGCTATTCGTGCGCGTCTGAAGGGAAAGGAAGGTCGTCTCCGTGGCAACCTGATGGGGAAGCGTGTTGACTTTTCCGCCCGGACGGTGATCACTGGCGATCCAAATCTGGAGTTGGACGAAGTGGGTGTACCAAGGAGCATCGCTATGAATTTGACTTATCCAGAACGAGGTATGTCTCACCTGTCAACATAGCAACGCTCAACAATGCACTGACACTGGGGTGTAGTGACGCCGTATAACATTGCCTACCTCCAGGAGCTTGTGCGGAATGGACCGTCGACGTACCCTGGAGCGAGATACGTTGTTCGGGATACGGGCGAACGTATAGACTTGCGATACAACAAGCGCGCGGATGCTTTTCTCCAATATGGATGGATTGTCGAGAGGCATCTCAAGGATGGAGAGTAAGTCGCCTGTCGTTGGATTGATCTGGTTCGCTTACCCGCCATCAGTTTCGTTCTTTTCAACCGACAGCCCAGTTTGCACAAAATGAGTATGATGAGTCATCGGGTGAAGTTGATGCCATATTCTAGTACGTTCCCTTTTTCTTATTGCTGTGAGTTTTGAGCTGACTCGTGTGATTCATAGCATTCCGTCTAAATTTATCTGTTACGCCCCCTTACAATGCTGATTTCGATGGTGATGAGATGAACATGCAGTATGTACACCTGATTCAATTTGATGGTTCTTTTGACGTAACTGGCTATCAAGCATACCCCAATCTGAAGAGACCCGTGCCGAGTTAAGTCAGATAGCATGGGTTCCACGCCAGGTCAGCAACTTACTTTAGCATCGTTGCGCCCATTAGAAATATTTTTAGATCATATCCCCCCAAGCGAACAAGCCCGTTATGGGTATCGTGCAGGACACGCTGTGCGGTATCCGTAAATTCACTCTGCGAGATACTTTTCTGGACTGGAATCAGGTCCAAAACATCCTTCTCTGGCTCCCCGAATGGGATGGCAATGTCCCTACTCCCGCGATTATCAAACCGAAACCCCTCTGGACGGGAAAGCAAATCCTAAGCATGGTTATCCCTCGGGGCATCAACATTCACCGTGCCTCCGACCCGAAGTCGTCGAGTCCTGTCTTTGATGACGGCATGATGATTGACAATGGAGAAATTCTGTTTGGCATCGTCGACAAGAAGACCGTCGGAGCTACGCAGGGTGGTTTGATCCACGTCGTCTTCCGCGAAAAGGGACCAGACACTACACGCATGGTCTTTACAGGGATCCAGATGGTCGTCAATTTTTGGCTATTCCACAATGGTTTTAGCATCGGTATCGGTGACACGATCGCTGGGCCAAAGGTCATGAGTTACATCACCCAGCGAATTGGCGAGAAGAAGCAACAGGTCGCAGAGATTATTGACGACGCTTACCATGATCGGCTCAAGGCCATGCCGGGTATGACCATCCGAGAATCCTTCGAGAGCAAGGTCGAACGAGAGCTGAACCGTGCTCGTGACGATTCTGGTCAATACGCCCAAAAGAATCTGAAGGAGGACAACAACGTCAAGCAGATGGTCACAGCCGGCTCCAAGGGTTCTTACATCAATATCTCCCAGATGTCGGTCTGTGTGGGGCAGCAAAGTGTGGAGGGTCGTCGCATACCATTTGGATTCCGTCACCGGACGCTACCGCACTTTACGAAAGATGACTTCAGTCCCGAGGCGAGAGGATTTGTGGAGAACTCGTACCTCAGAGGGTTAACACCCCAGGAGTTCTTCTTCCATGCAATGGCTGGTCGAGAAGGGCTGATCGATACGGCCGTCAAGACTGCCGAGACGGGTTACATCCAACGACGTCTTGTCAAGGCGCTGGAGGACGTGATGGTTTGCTACGACGGTACCGTGCGGAACTCCTTGGGCGATCTCATCCAGTTTATCTACGGCGAAGACGGAATGGACGGTGCGTTTATCGAGCGGCAGAAAATTGACACGTTCGGGATGTCAGACAAGGAGTTTGAGCACAATTATCGCGTCGACGTGACGGATAAGGAAGGCGGGTTTTTGCCGGGGGTATTACAGATCGGTATCGATGACAGCTCGTTGGAGCTGCAAGCCAAGCTGGACGAAGAGTATGCGCGTCTCGTTGAAGATCGTCGTCTGCTACGAACCTTCATCTTTCCCCGCGCGGACGGTCTCACGCCCCACTACCTTCCCGTTAATCTCCAGCGCATCATTCAGAACGCCACTCAAATCTTCCATATTGACCGACGGAAACCTAGCGACCTCGAGCCTTCCTACATCGTCGATGCTGTTTATCAGCTCACGGAGCGGCTTCTCGTTGTCTGTGGGGATGACCCCATGAGCAAGGAGGTGCAAATCAATGCCTCGCTCACCTTCCGCATGCACGTTCGTGCGACGCTAGCGGCGCGGCGCGTCCTGGAGCAATACCACCTCAATCGGGAGGCGTTTGAGTGGGTGCTGGGAGAAACGGAAGCCAAGTTCAACCAGTCCCTCGTGCACCCTGGCGAGATGTGCGGCACGCTCGCAGCGCAGTCGATCGGTGAACCAGCCACGCAAATGACCCTGAACACTTTCCACTATGCTGGTGTCTCCAGCAAAAACGTGACGCTCGGTGTGCCGCGTTTGAAGGAGATCATCAACGTCGCGACCAATATCAAGACGCCGTCGCTGTCGGTATATCTGGAGCCAGAGCTTGCGGAAAAGAACACGCTGGCGAAGAATGTGGAGCAGGAGTTGGCTTACACGTCGCTCCGAACCGTCACCTCCGCCGTGGAGATCTGGTATGACCCTGATCCGACGTCGACCATCATCGACGAAGATTCAGTGTTCGTGGAGTCCTTCTTTGCCATTCCGGATGAAGACATCGAATCCAAACTGCATCTTCAGTCCCCATGGCTCCTCCGTTTAGTGCTCGACCGTGCGCGGATGATTGACAGAAAGTTGACGATGGCGTACGTCGCGGGTCGGATTGCGGAGAGCTTCAAGACGGACTTGTTCGTCATCTGGAGTGAAGACAACTCGGAGAAGCTCGTCATCCGTTGTCGTGTGCTGGGAGGAGCGGACAAGGACGAAGATGGGCAAGGTGGAGTTGAGGAAGATATATTCCTTCGCCAGCTGGAGAACACGATGCTCAATCAGGTCAATCTTCGTGGCGTGCAAAACATCCGCCGTGTGTTCTTGCAGGAGCACGACAAGGTGTATCATAATGAAGAGGGAGCTATCAAGACGAAAAAGGAATGGATGCTCGAGACGGACGGCGTTAATCTCAAGGCGGTGATGTGTGTCGAAGGCGTCGACTTCACGCGGACGTATTCAAACAGCTGCACGGAAGTGTTCCATGTGTTGGGCATTGAGGCTACACGTGCTGCCATCATGAAGGAGCTGCGTGGGGTCATCGAGTTTGATGGTTCGTATGTCAACTACAGACATCTCGCGTTGCTTTGCGACCTCATGACACACCGCGGCACGGTGATGGCGATCACTCGACATGGCATTAACCGTGCTGACACGGGTGCTTTGATGCGTTGCTCATTCGAGGAGACGGTGGAAATTTTGATGGAGGCTGCGGCGGTGGGCGAAAAGGACGACTGCCATGGGATTGCGGAGAACGTGATGTTTGGGCAGCTGGCACCCATGGGAACGGGCGCTTTCGACGTGGCGCTGGACATCGACATGCTCAAGGATGCCATCGTGGATCACCGTCTCCCAGCAGTCCAGAACATGCTGGCCGCACACGTGGACGGTGGTATCACGCCTGGGCAAGTGGCGATGACGCCGTACGATACCAATTCGCCGGCGTGGTCGGAAACCGCGTTCAAGGGCGAGTCGGCTGCGTTCTCCCCTCTCGCAGTACAAGGTGGCGAAGATGCAGCGAGCTTCTCGTTCCTTGGATATGGACAGAGCCCACTCGGCGCCGGTGGCATGTCACCTGCCGGACCCGGCTATAGTCCAAGTTCTCCTAACGCGTATTCTCCCACCTCCCCCTATGTGCCTCAATCACCGTTTGGTGGTGCTACGTCGCCCTTTGGGACGTCACCTTATGCAACATCGCCGTTCTATGACCGTGGCCGAGCACCCACGTCGCCAACGTATTCGCCGACATCACCTGCATTGAACCTGACGTCACCGGGATACTCGCCCACGAGTCCGAGGTATTCGCCCACGTCACCTTCGTTCTCACCGACCTCGCCGAGGTATAGTCCCCAGTCGCCATCGTTTAGTCCTACGTCGCCGCGGTACTCGCCAACGAGTCCTTCGTTCAGCCCTGCATCCCCAAGATGTGAGTATGTGTTTATGATTCTCGTTTCAATTTCTGATGTGTTTGTAGATTCGCCGAGTATGCATATTCACTATCTTGTTTATCGTGCGGTACTGACGCTTCTAATACCTCTTTGCGATCTTAGCCTGTAGGTTTTTTTTTCACCGCTTGTTGGATTTTACAGCTGATGCGGTTTACAGCCCCTACCCACATGTCTCCGTCCTCACCAAAGTACTCACCAACCTCTCCGACATCGCCTTCGTCTCCCAAATACTGTAGGTTTTTATTATTTTCTTGCGAGTTCAACTTACCAACGGTTTCAAAGCACCCACTTCGCCCACCTATTCTCCAGCTTGTGAGTCTTTTCTCGCACCCGGCATGCCTTTTGCTGACGTATTTGGACTATTAGCACCCGCGTACTGTAAGTATTCATTTGGAAGCGTTCTTGGACTACTGATGGTCACCTTTGCCAGCCCCCGCATCCCCTGCTTACAGCCCGACGTCGCCCCAGTGGTCACCTTCCAGCCCTGCTCAAAACGGATCTACCGCTCGCTCTCATTCTTACAGCACGTCGCCTTCTTGGGAGTAAGTTTTTGCATGTTCGACGTCCTTGGGTGCCGTTGCTTGTATCACCGACGCCCGTCGTCGCTGGAGAGGGAGACGTGGTCGTCATCTAGCTAATGCCTTTGTGTCTTGCCTCATTGATTCTTTATGATGTTCGATTCGCTTTTTGTTCTTTCATGTCTAGCAATTCCATGTAGAATAAGCACACGTTTTTACTATCCGGTTTGATTTGCATCGCTGTTTGCGGGCGTGGAATGACTATGTGTACGTCTGCATGAAGCTTGCATCAGTGTGTGATGGACTATGGAGTTGTGAGGCACGAACGGCGCCTGTGAGTTGGTCTGTGACAGTGCGAGTTCTAAGCTGGACTCGGACAAGCGAGGTAAGCGGGCGGCGGTGC
>JBBPLE010000301.1:0-41192 GCA_038089675.1 Boletales sp. KT-2023b | reverse complement strand
GGCTGAAATGGGATACCCCCCTGACATTACTTAAGGGGGAGAAACCATCCGTTGAACACCTTCGGGTATTTGGTTGTGGTGCCTATGTGCACATCCCTGCAGAACGCCGTGGCGGAAAGCTACAGCCGAGATCGCAACTGATGATCTACTTGGGCATTGCCCCTGGTAGTGACTCAAATTACATTTTCATGTCACCAACAAACGCCGTTGTTACATCGGCACACGCAATCTTTGACAAGACTCTCTTTCCGAGATGTTCTCGATCTGCTCTACACCGTCCCCATGCGGGTCCTCCCAAACCAACTCATACCCATGATGAGGTTCCGGAAATTCCGGTTCCGGCCCCCACTGGTTCCGATGAGAGTTCCGAGTCGGAATCTAATTCTGATGAAGAATCCACTTCGGATTCAAGGAATTCACCCTCCCCTTCACCGTCGCCGAGCCCGAGCACGTCGAGATCTTCATCTCCGTCTCTCGCTCCTCGCACCCAGACACCTAGTCCAGCCCTTCCTCCAGTGACACCTCCGTCACACCGACCACCTCCTGCCGGTCCCCCACCTATCCCAAGGCGTAGTGAGCGTCTTTGCAACCCTCCGACACGTCCCGGAAATATTTTCGGTGAACGACGTCACCCTTTGCGCCAGCTCCGGGATCTAGAGAGTGAGTCACACTGGAAAGACCTTACCGGCGAAGCTGGCCCATCCCGAGTTCCGGATTCAGTTCCAGACTCACCCGCAGTCCCTGGTGGACTCCCCCCATCTCCTACTTCTGAGGATGATGTTGACTGTCTCACACGGGAAGGGGGAGATGCTTTGGTTTCGTACCTTTGCAATCGCGCTATCCCGCACGATTCTGCTTTTGGGGCGACCCCTAATTTACGCGAGTGGACCTTCCGCGACATCCTAAAGCTTCCCAAATTGGAGCAGAAGGATTGGCTTAAGGCCTGTGAGGATCAGCTTCAAATGCTGAAAGACCGAAAGGTCTATGAAGTAGTTCCACGCCCACAACACTGAAAGGTGATTAAAAATCGTTGGGTCTTCGATCAAAAGTCAGACGGTCGTAAAAGAGCCCGCTTGGTAGCCAAAGGCTTTAGCCAGGTTGAAGGGTTAGACTTTGACCAAGTCTTCTCCCCAGTTGTACATTTTGAGACAGTGCGATGTATGTTCGCCCTCTCAGCCTTGGAAGGATGGCACATTTCCGGGCTTGACATATGCTCTGCATACCTTTACGGTAAACTGGAAGAGGAAATCTATATGGAATTTCCTGAAGGGTTCATGCCTCCCGATCAAAAAGGCAAAGTCCTCCGCCTACTGCGCGCACTATATGGACTCAAGCAAGCCGGCCTAGCCTGGTGGAAAGCACTTGATGCATCCATGGTGGAACTCGGCTTCAAACGGTTAAAAACCGATGCCGGACTTTTTATTTATCGCAAAGGCAAAGACATCTGTCTAGCAATAGTCTACGTAGACGATGCACTCTTCTGTGGCCCAAATAAGATCTTTGTAGACAAGATCAAGGCTGCGTTCATGAAGAAGTGGGAATGTCGTGATCTCGGAGAGCCATCCGAATTCCTCCGAATGAACATTCGTCGAGAAGGTCGTAACATCTGAATCAACCAAAAGGATTACCTCGACAAGGTGCTCGAACGATGTGGCATGACAAACGCCAAATCTGCACCTACCCCCCTCCCACAGGGTTATTACCCAGTGAAGAACGATGCACCAGTCCAACATGAATTACGGATGCGTTTTCAGACCGTGATCGGCTCGTTGCTGTATCTTATGATCGGCACCCGTCCAGACATCGTGTATGCGGTTACCCAACTAGCACGCATGTCAGCCAATCCATCGCAGGAACATCTTGATAGAGCTCTGTATATCTGCCGGTACCTTATCGGAACCCGGGATTATTCCCTACTTTATAAAGGTTCCTCTGGAAAAGGCATTCTTGCCTGTACTGACTCAGATTGGGCGCAGGACGTTAATACCGCACACTCTCAAACTGGCTTCTATCTCAAGATGGCCGATGGTGTGTTTTTGTGGAATTCACACTTACAAAAAACCACCACCATCTCTTCCACTGAAACAGAATATATGGCGTTGAGCGATTGTTCACGTCAATGTGTGTGGATCCATGAGATGATGGGTGAGCTTGGCTATATGCTAAAACCTATCCCCATCTGTGGCGACAATCAGGGTAGTTTATTCATAGCGCAAAACCCTGTGACTGAAAAGCGCAACAAACATATTCGCGTGAAGTATCACTTCATTTGCGATGCAGTCATGGTCCACAAGCTTGTGGAGCTTTTCTATATCCCTGGGACTGACAATCCCGCTGATATGTTCACAAAGAACCTTGGACGCATCAAGTTCAATGAATTTCGCTCCCAGCTAGGACTGGAGTTTAACTCCAACGCTTAAAAATACTGCCCTCCGTTTTAATGCTTTATGCATCTACCATATGCTAAGCAAGGGGGAGTGTTGAACAGACTCTATGTTACATACATAGTAATTAGTTCACACGCATTATGTATTTAAGTCCGAACTCAGCAGAGCTGAGTTCTAATCGATTCTTTACTCGATACCACCACCACCCGTCGTAAGTGACTCAACCCTTCCAACCTAAGGTATGTGAGAGACCTTCCCGTGTATGTAACACACATACTCGCAACACAATGATCTTTACTCTGAACTTCTTGCACAAGATCAGCAGCTCTCTGACAAATACTTTCTGGAAAGGACCATTCTCACTGCCAGGAATGTTGAAGTTCATGAGATCAATAGCTCTATTCTTGGCTCTATTGCACTTCAAGAGACAGACACCTATCTGAGTGCAGACAGTATCACAGAGCCAGACTATGAGTATATTCAAGCAGAGGTGTTACACACACTGAATCCATCTGGGTTTCCTTTGCACAAACTGGAGCTGAAAAATGGAGCACCACTGATGCTGTTGCATAATCTGGATCCACTGCATGGGCTATATAATGGGACAAGATTGAGACTGCTGAGATCTACAAGGAGGGTTTTAGAGTGTAGAGTGTTGAATGAGAATGGGGATGGGGATGTGGTATTTATCCCTAGGATTGGACTTGATGCTGCTCAAGATGATTGTCCAGTTCCATTCAGGTGATTTCAATTCCCAGTACAATTGGCTTATGCCATGACAATCAACAAGTCACAAGGACAAACTGTGGAACATGTGGGGTTGAACTTGAGCACACCTGTGTTCTCTCATGGGCAGCTGTATGTGGCACTTTCAAGGTGTACACATCCAAGAAATATCAAGGTGTTGTTTCCCAAGGATCAAAGAGATACCAAAGTTGAAAACATAGTTTGGACAGAAGTATTTAGAAATTTGGAGCTTTGATTTGTATATATGTGTACAACAATTTTTACATTGGATTAGAAAAAGTTGACACCAACATGTTAATTTACCAACTGTTACTGTGCTGGCAATAAGCTTTGAAACTGGGATAAGCATTGTGTACCCCCCTGTTGGGCTGAAGGCACAATGGTGTATATGAACAACTATCTATAAGAACTAGGATGATTGTGCCGAAGGCACAACAGCGCGGGTCACCACCTAGTGATCAACGAGTTGTTCACGTGTTCCTCGTTGATGATGTCTTTCATTTTTTTAAAAACGTAAGCATGTAAAGACAGAAGAGGATGACGGTCTGACCTGTAGAACGCTGTCCTAGCCGGGCTGCTGTTGAACACCTGCAAAAACTGACTCCGTCGGGGATGGAACATGAATTGAAGGTGAATGCTGACGTTGTCCGTTAACCTGAAGCTCGCCGGGTCCTCCTTTCTGTAGTCTGCGAACTTTTGACACAATCGTATTAGCATTCGATCCAACCACCTTGTCACGTCCGGCGAATCATCGATCTCGGCCTTGAAGGCAGCTATTCTAGCCATCAAACGGTCGCGACTTCTTGATCGAATGATGCAGCAATGCTTGGCAATCCTGCTTTTGCAAAGTTACGTGCGATAGTCGTCACACGGAGACGCTGTTGAGCAGAAGAGTGCCGGTAATGTGTGACGAACTGGATGAGGCTGCGTAAACCAGTCTGGAGAGTTTGACCCGCAGCGTAACGACTTCGAAGTACACTGCAGCAGACGTTTGGAGGGTGATACAGTCCCGTTCCATGCTGACGTTTGGCCGATACCGAACGAATCCGAGAGAATAATGACCCCGTTCGTGGAATTGGGCAAGGACTTCATTTCCAATAGACCGACCTGATCCAAGCAGCCGGCGAACAAATCGACGACGTGTCCATTGTTTGACGCTCTCTTTGCCAGGCCTTCGGAAAACTATGATTTGATCACGTGAGGCGTGCGGGACGAGAAACTGGCAGACATAGCTACCTTGACGGCACGTTTGTAGTGTTTCACACCATTGCGCTCGATGTCGTGATGTGAACGGATTGGCTCTTTCGACTCGTTGCTTACCACCATCCCCGGGCCGTCGGTGGCGGGTCCACCAGCAAAGAGCATGACGCGAGCACCGGTATTTGGGTAAGTGGTCTAATAGGTGATGTTGAGTGATGAACAGCATGGTGTAAGTGCAATATTTACCTCTAACAGACCAACAGCAACGCTAATGGCTACACCGGTGCAGCGAAGAGGGCGCTTGTCATTGGCAACAGGCCACGGGTCTTGAGAATCCCAGTCAATTAAAACTCGCACTGCTGTACCGGAAGGAGAAAACGGGCAGCGCCGAATGCTTGTTAAGTTATCGGTTGACCAGGACGAGGGGCGGCACGCGTGGTTGTGTTCAGGCCGAGCATGTCTTGTATCTGCTTGGGAGTGTATTCTTTGCCGCCACGGAAAACGTACGACTTGCTGCATTCAGCGTATCCGATTTTGTGTACCTGAGTCTAGAGTGGAGTGAGCAACAAGAGCATAGACTATCAGGCAGATTACCGTACCATGGTTCCGAAAGTGACCAAACCGACAAGGGCGTAGGACGATAGCAAACTAAGGCTAACTACGCTGGCATCCCGGAGAACCTTGAGGTCTTCTTCGTCGAGACAGGTATCTACGACGAAGAGAAAGATGGGGGGTACGGGCACGGCACGAGAGAGGGTGTACTCAATGATGGTGTACTTTGGCAAAAGCTCGGCCGGCAAATTTGTGTTTGAGGTATCCTTCTAATGGGGCGGAAAGGCATTCCGGGAGAAAGAATAGGCATATCCAGAGTTTTCCGCGGCTGTCGAATCGACTGGGACGGGATGAATGTTGGGTCATAGGCCAACCGAAAGACATACCAGTAAGAATTGAGAATGGTTCGACACGGAGGTTTGCAGGTAAAGCACGTCCGACTTGGCAGCAATTTTTCGTGGCTCCAACGTGTTGACAGACCAGTTGTAGTAGGCCGAAGCACTGTCAGATGAAGAGTCGAATGGTCATCAATAGACTTGTCACACTCACACAAATGGAAACGGTCAAAATCGCAGACACATGTCCCAGGTGCCAGAGGATGGACATTCAAACGTTCATGCTAGCGTACTGGGGATTTCAAATTGGGTGAAATTCACCCAGCTAATCCACCCCCAAGCTACTACGACCCAAATCCACCCGTGTGAATCATTAATGCTGATTAGCAATTAGTGAGAACCACGCTAATCTACTGGTGAATTTTGCGAAATATACAGTGAATTAGGGTAAATCTCATCACTTAGTCCCATTTTTCACAGTCTTCGTTGGCAGGGAGTGTTTTGTTGGAGACTGTGAGGCCGCTCAAAGGCTGCTTTGATCTCCCTGAGGCGCCTTGAGCTGTAACCATGGTATCTAGACTATTGAGAATATCTTGTATATGGAAGCCCGGACGGTCGTGCTGACTTCTGATCATGGTGGGAAAGGGGGAAGTGGGGGGCGTCGTGGGAGTGAACCACAAACTTTGATGACGGCAATCGTAGACGCGTTGTGGAATAGTCAGAATAGGCGTCGGGATGGACACTTGGAGGCCTCCCGGAAGCACCGCCCTCGAACCCGGTCGCAGGCTGAGCGTTCCCATTGAGCGGTAAGTTCGTCAACTTGAGGCTGTAGTGCTTGTCCTTGGCCTGTCGCGTGTCTCACACTTCTTCTTCTCGAGAAGCGAGGATCTCTGCGACTGCTTCATAGATAGGCGGGTGCGCATCTTCGCTGTTATTCCCGCATTCTTGCATCATCTGATGCCATTTGCCATCCACTTTTTCCAGATCAGCGTGGAATCCTTGCTCTGCAACACGACCCAAACGCATCAGATACATAGAGTCGTCGGGTTCGATGCTCAAAAGATCGTGTGTAATGATGATGGTCGTCTTCTTGACGCGCGAAACGTCGACTCGTCACCTATATGAACATGTCCTATGGGTTGACGTCACTCCACGCCACCCAGAAAAACCCTACCGAGAATCAACACTTCGGGGTCGCGTACTCTCGCCCTCGCGAGTGCCAGTCGTTTCCTCATACCGCCACTCAGCACGACACCGCCTTCGGCGTCGCTATTTTCACTGCTTCCAGACATGCTTCCTCTACTTCAGATTGCGTCACATCTACGACGCGCCGACTGCTTCCGACGGCGCCAATAGTAACGTTCCAGTGAATAGAATCCCGAAAGACTTGTGCACCAACACCAGCTGAACCTTGCGTGACGCCCGCGACGTGCTGTCGAACTCAACTCGCATCGAGGTATCGGCGCAAATCCTGTTCGTCGAGAAGAACTTCACCCTTTCCAAGAGCCGCGAAAAATCTGAAGGACCGACGGCAAACATCGTCTCGCTCGAAAGAAGGTACATGTCGACGTCGTGCAAGACAGGTATGGTGAGCCTAAAGTCGCCAATGTCGCGGACGACGATGAGGAAGGAGGAGAAACAGAGACGTGAGCGAAAAACGCAGAGAGCGATAAAGATTGGAAATTTTAGCCATATTTTTTGTTTTGTTTTCTCTGACACAGCGGGTGGATCAGCCTGTACGGAATGTTTAACACCCCCTGAACGAAGTCATACTGCTATTGATCAAGCCCCTAGGGGCATGATCAATAACAGTAAGGAACAGATGTGTAGGGAAGGTAGAGCCATGGATGAACGCAGCAACGAATTCAAGGATATTGGGGACGACAGTCCCTTGTTCAGGTATACACTCTAATATAGTAGCAGTTTGCAATCTTACAAAACTTGGTGATACACTATCAGTACTCAGTTCGATTGGATTGCTGTCAACTGAAGCTTTTGGTCAAACTGCGGTGCGCTTGCCAGTCAGTATATAATATAATAGGAGTACATGATGTTGGCTGACTAGCTGACAATGAAAGCAAGATTTCAAACACATTGCACATATGTAGTTCAAGACACGGCAGAACATAAGAGTCTGAGCTGATTAATCAACCCGCCTTCGGAAGAGCACCTTCGCACGGGGATCGGGTACGATTGCGGTGCCCAAATGCAGACTACGAGGCTTCATCGTGCTATTCTCCAACTTAATGTCATATGTGATGATGACGTGCGCCAGCATTGTTTTCAGTACATTGGATGCTAAGAAACGCCCAGGACTAATGTTGGAGGATCAGACAATTTATTCGGTGACCGGTAGACAAGAAAACATGAAATTCACCATGCATGCCTGCCACGCCCAAACGGAAGATAATTAATGGCAATCGAGGTCAGTTGATCTCTCATAACTTCTTCATCCTCTGCATGCTTCTCGGCAAACCGAAAGGGCTGGAATACATTTGCATTGTCGTAAAACTTGTCCTCATGGTGGACATATAGAGGGGTAATGCCAACCAACGTTCCATTTGGAATCAATGTTCCATCCGACAACGTGAAATCTTTCATGGCTTTTCGTACTATGGCCACTGGAGGCGTCGGGGAATGTGAATGGGTGATGCATCGGAAATCAACGAAGAGAAGATACTTACTCACGGTCATGCCGTCGAAACGTTGGCATTCTTTGAGCAAGCTGTCGACTTTTCGCATTTTCCCCAGTGTTTCATTTGACCATCCTTCCTTTTCGACAATCGATTCAACTTCTTCGCGCAACGGTTGGATATACTGGGGATTTGCCGCGAGGTAGAAGAGTGCGTGCGTAAAGCTCTGCATGAAATGATGTCTTATTCTAGATAAGAATGCCAAGGTAATCCGAACGCACCATGGAGGTAGTCTGCAAGGGGATCATTCAGGACTCTTCAGGAGAAGATGAGGTCCACACGATATGTACTCACGTGAATGGCAGCAAAGTTGGCCATTAAAAGTACAGATGCCAAGATATCTGGTCTCAGCTTCAAGTCTCCTCCATTCTTCAGCAGCGATGAGAGAAGGTCTTTCTTAAGAAATATACCGGTAAATACTCTCAAGCTGAGAAATATACAAATCAACCAACAGGCATAGAAGGATCCTCATCTCCGTGCACATCAAAATACCGTAATCGTTCTTCGACTATTGGACCAAGATGCTTCACACCACGTTGAACGTTTTTTTTTCATGATTGGGAAGAAACCGACGGCAAGGCTGATGATTGGCACATAACCTGAGTGTTATATAGCCAACTAAAACGACTTACGACCTCATGAACTTGGGTAACATTCCTAGCAAGGCTCCGACTGTAGGGAAGTCACTACTGAACTGGATGTTGATATCAATCCAATCAGGATCGCGGCCTAGAGCGATAATCCACTGAATAATCGAAGAGTGATTGCTAATAAGCAAACATACCTAACGGAAGGCCGACGAATAGACTGTTGCTCGTCCTACAAACAACTCTTCGCCCAAGATTCAATGCTGGTACATCCTTCCACTCTAGATGTTCCCGAAATCAGCATTAATACACGATAGCCTTTTATTGACACATACTACAACCCACCGTTGCTTTGAAGATCCAGCGCCTCATCAAATGCCATGCAAATCTCATCTCTAGTTTCAGGGTACAATGTTGCAATATTGCGAGCAAGCCAGGAACGAATCACTAATCCAGGGGTACGCTCGTCGAGGATATTGTGCCCCAGAGTGTATTGCACGCTGAAGAGCTGCGCACGAACAGTCAGTAACTGCATCGTTATTTCATGGTAGCACAACCAATGCCAACCTCGTTTGTGGCTTCAGCGTGAGCAAGCACTTCTTCGGGCGCTCCCAACACTTGCTCTATGTGCTCGGGATTGCTCACAACAACGACCCATTGAGAATGATCGCAAATCTTGAATGGCGCAGATTTGTGCTGTGGTATTTTGATGTTAACACTATGCATCAAAAGACGTAGGTAGTGTATCTTACTTTGTTGCATCCTTCCTTTATCGCATCAACGCTATTGACAATGTAGTTTAAACCACCCCAAGGTGCCCACCAAATAACAGGTGAGCTATTTCCAGTTCCGGCAGTTGGAATTGCGTCGAGCTAGTAAAGAAGTTCATAACCCGACTCGGAGATCAGCGAGCAAAGTGTGATTACTATTTACTCACTTTGGACCTTCGCGACAGCTTGACGATGACGACGGCAGCAACAATGCCTGCGACCCCACAGGTAACGCTTGGAAACAATTCTGGCATTTGGAATACCATGTTGAATGCACGCGGTGTGTGGTGTTAACTTTTTTTAACAGTGCATATATACGTCCAGGATGTGGCAGCTCACCGGCACCATTGCCCCTGATTGTTACCCGCATGCTGTTGGCTAGGATTGGCGATGAAACGAACCAGACTGCTATCTGGGCGCCCTGACAGCGCATATATACATACGTCCGGTATGTGACTGCCGCCTTGAACTATTCACAAGGTGGACACGCTATCCTGAGGCACTTGCCATGCCAGGTGGTGTTGCCTTTGTTTGCGTGTCATAACTGTTTCAGTCTTCCTCGTTAGCACTGGTTCATGTGTTCATGCAGGATTTTAGTACTCCGCTATCATCCCGAACACCCTCCAATTGTCAGCCGTTTACGGTAAGTACTATTTACGTGCTATGATTAGTGATGTCGACAACCAAAAGTGAGACAGGTTTCCAGCCAGCCCGAGGGAAGCACCAAGGCTTTTTCTGGTTTTATCGACCTGTCATCCAAAGTGTGGAACCCCTCGACCGGCAAGCCTTGTTTCAGCCAAGTGTATTTTGTTGCATATTAGACGGTTTGGACTATTTCCGAAGCTCATTTTGAAGTGTTCACGTCCATTTCTTTCTCTTCCTCCAATGATGTGTGCAATGTTTGAGCCCTCTCTTGGGTGCCTTGGTAGCCAGTTAGGTCTCAAACCATTCAATGAGATAACTTGGCCCACTTCCGCCATAGGAAAAATCGGCAATCTTGGCCCGAAAATTAAATTCTTAGCCGAGATTGTCGCGGTCGACCCAAGAGACGACGTGGGATAAGACACGTTGAACTTGCAGCAAGTTGTGGCAGGTACGGCACCGTGACCATGCGCTACTAAGTTGTATTCCGCTTCAGTCACTTTATTCCCTTCCAGCGTTGAGATGGCGAACCACTGGCCAGAGCACACGATGGTTATTGTGCGCCCGGGCTGCATATGCCAGTGAACAAACCTGTTTGACTGTGGAGTGAGGTCATGAGCATCTGGATCTCGAGAGAAAGTTCTGAGTGATTCGAAACAGCACGCGAAACGCTTCCTGCAGCTAATTCATCACCACCTATGTACCATAACGCCAATCCGGACTGTCGGGATACGATGATAATCCTTTCTTTTGTACATACCTTTTCCACATTACTACCACATTTGGAAATATGCTTACTTAGCACTCATCACGTTTTTTCCTCCAGCAGAATTTGAACTGATTACTCCACCCGCTTTCGAAAGAGAACCTTTGCACGGGGATCAACAATGATTGAGGTGCCCAGATGCAAACTACGAGGCTGCATCGCACCATCCTCCAACTTGAAATCGTATGTGAGGATAACGTGTGCCAGCATTGTTTTCAATTCGCTGGCGGCTAAGAAACGCCCAGGACTAATGTTGTCGGAGTGTTAGACAGCGTATCGACAACCATTCGAGAAGAAACGAAAAATTCCCACCATGCCTGTTTTCCATAGCCAAACACGAGATAGTTGATGGCAGTCGAGGCCAGTTGATTTGTCACAAGTTCTCCGTCCTTGATATGCTTGTCAACAAATCGGAAGGGCTGGAATACATTCCCATTGGGGTAAAACTGGTCCTCATGGTGGATACATTGGGTGGGAATCCCAACCAATGTTCCGCTCGGGATAATGGTTCCATCCGATAACGTGAAATCTTTCAAGGCTTTGTGTATGACGGACACTAGGGGCATCGGAAAATAAGAAAGGATAATGTTAAAAAAGAGCAGACATCTGACTGGCAGATACCCCTTCGAAGCGTTGGCACTCTCTGAGGAAGCTGTCGATTTTGCGCATTTTAGCCAGCGTCTCCTTTGACCATCCTTCCCTTTCGACGATTGATTCAACTTCCTCGCGCATAGGTTGAATATACTGGGGATTCGCTGCAAGGTAGAAGAGTGCCTGCGTAAAGCTCTGCAAGATAGAATGAGTTACATTAGATATGAATGCTGGGTAATCTCGACGTGCCGTGGAGGTGGTCTGGTACAAGACTGATCAGTGGAAGATGAGGACTACAAGATGTGCTCACATGAATGGCAGCAAAGTTGACGGATAACATGGCAGATGTCATTAATTCTGGCGTCAGTTTCATATTTGCTCCATTCTTCAGCATCCATGAGAGGAAGTCATTCTTAAGCAATATACTGGTAAGTACCCTCGAGTTGAGAAATACATAAATCAACCAACGGGTTTAGAGGTGTCCTCATCTTCGTGCTCATCAATATCCCTCAATCGTTCTTCGATTATTGGACCAAGATTCTTCAGACCACGTTTAAGATTTTTGTTGATGCCTGTGAAGAAATGGACTGCAAGGCTGATGATTGTTATATAAACTGAGCACTGTGTAGGTAACATTAACGACTTACGGTCTCATAAACTCAGGGAACATTCCCAACAAGATCCCAGCTTTGACCAAGGCCATAGTGAACTGGATGTTGAGATCGATCCAGTCGAGGTCGCGGCCTAGAGCGATAACCCATTCAATAATCGAAGAGTGATGAATAGAAAAACGTGCATAATGGAAGGCCGACGAACAGTCTGTTGCTTGTCCTGCAGACAACTCTTTGCACAAGTCCCAATGCCGGTACACCCTTCCATTCTAGATGTTGCAGACATAAACACACGGTAAGCCTTTATTGACATATACGACCCACCGTTGCTTTGGAGGTCCAGCACCTCATCAAATGCCACGACAATCTCATCTCTGACTTCATGGTACAATGTTGCTATATGTCGAGGAAGCCAGGCACGAAGCGCTACAACATGGGGATGCTTGTCGACGATCTCGCGACCCAGAATGTATCTTGCGTTGAGTTGCTGTGCACGAACAGTCAGTGAAACTGCATTTCATTGTGACACAACAGCACCAACCTCGCTTATGGCTGCAGCAAAAGAAAGCACCTCTTGAGGTGCTTTCAACACTTGTTCTATATGCTCGGGATTGCTCACAACGACGACCCATCGAAAACGGTCGCAAATCTTGAATGGTGCAGATTTGTGCTATGACATCTTGATGTTAATATGCTTCAAGGAAGTAGGCAGCGGTATCTGACTTTGTCATATCCTTTCTGAATCGCATCAATGACATTGGTATCGTAGCTTAAACCACCCCACAAGGCACCAGGAGAGCTAATTCTGGATCCAACAGTTGGAATTGCGTCGAGCTAGTATAAAAGTTCAGGATTCAGTAGATAAGCGAGAAGTGATGTTGAACCGTTTTACTCACATTGGGATCTCCGAGTCGCCACAGCTTGGCGATAACAACAATAATGGCAGCAATACCTGCGACTCCACAGGTAATACTTAACGGTAGTTCCGATACCTGGAATATCATGTTCAGCGGACACACAGAGTGCAGGCGGGAACCTTGATTGCGTCCGTTGCATTCATTGGCTGTTTAAGTCTTCCGGTCCGTGCGCTCGCGCTGAATTCCGTACTTTGTTATCGGTCTAAATTCGTTCACGCCTTCCGGTTGTCGACTTATTAACCAGCGTTACGTTATTGACGTGGACAGCCAAGTGACACAGGTTCCCATCTGGGCGTTGTTTGGATCTATACAGCAAAGTCAATATCTCCAGAACTGAGTAATTTCCTTCGAAATCCCGGCGCACATCCTCCCAAAATATCGTAGTCCCAAACATTGGTCATGGGTTCGACCTCTAGGACGCAAGAATATTCGATCGCCTGCCCCTCTGTAGATTCTTCTCCGCTGATATCATTGCTACGGACGTCATAATCAAGCGCGGCAATAATACGACGGGAAGTCAATGACATGCAGAACATCCGACCGGCACCGTCGAAAGACGCGTGAGAAAGTATGCGGTTTGTCAAAGAATGGGTAAGTGAACCACTCACTTCAAATGTGATGGTGCCGACATCGTTTTGACTTAGCAAGTCGAAGAGCGCCATATTTCAGTAGGTGCTCATGAAAATTCGGTAGCTTGTATGTCTGCACTTGGATGACGACCAAAGTATCTTGAATGGTTGGATCAAGGCTGGCGTCGTGAAGAAGCACAACGTTCATTCCCAGGACGTTAGGGGCACTAGTACTGCCGGTGTGTGGTTGGATGAGAGGAGTAAGCTGGCGGTCCTGAGTCCTTCTATCTGCCGCAATAATAGATGTTAAAATAACTTAGAGAGGACATATAAAGTGGCCAACCGCACGTAGCTTCTGCGCAAAGACAGATGGCGAATGTGTAAATTGCGTGCGTATATGCACACCCAGGACGAGGGCATGTATAGGGTCCTGGGGATCCCTACCTTGAATAACAATCACACGGGGCCCCAGTGTAACGTGAGAGAGGTTGAAATCATGCTGGAAGTGGCGCAAAAGTTCCAAAGTGACTTCATGTCTCTCCGTAACATTCAGTGTATAGACTGAGCTATCAACAGTGTTAGTACTCTTCCTTAAGCTTCAAACATCGACGCACACCTGTGTCTTAGACCTTGTGCTTCCCACTTCTCACTCAAGACCAAGCACATAAATGGGCGCCCCTCGCCGTCTACAGCACCAACACAACGAAAATAGATGAAGAATCGCGTCTTTGGTTTATACACAACACTGGAGACTGCGAAGGGTGGGTCCAAGCGATAGCAACGAATCTCCTGCGAAAAGCGGTTAACAGAAACCGCCCAAAGACCAATCTAACAAAGGTGGCCTTGCTCGCATCCGAAATGACTTTGAGTTTGAAGAATTTTTCAGCACCTGCGCCTCGTTGCAAATTGTGGGAAACACGAAAGTTACGGACGAGAATATGCTCCAGATGGTGCATAGACTGCCAGGGATATGGGCCGGGTGGATGAGGAAAATTGGCGTTGTCGTACGCGTTGCACCATACGTCCCTACGGTGACTGATTTCCTTCAGATGTCGAGGCCTGACAGTGTTGTATTCAGGTTCGTGAGCAGGACAGAAATTCGAGAAACAGCCGTTCTCGCGAGAGCCTGTGCTGCCAATAGAACGTAAAGCCCCTTACAACACTCACCCACGCCCAAGTAACAAAATATAGCGAGCAGAATTTCTAACGGGAGTTGGCTCAGAGCGGACATAGAGGTCAAGAGTATTGGAGCACGTCTGTAGGTAGCCATAAGATTCCAGTCGACGTGGTACGAGACTGGAGGAAAGTGTGGTGACTTACGAGCGTTGGTACATGTAAACCGCGTGATGTCTGAAAAAGGAAATGTAGAGTATGTATCGTAAGTATGTAAGTAAATGGCTATGTGCAGGTTGGCCGCAACATACCTCAAATCGTGCGTAACATGCATCCAGACCTGCTCGTCTGCATCATCAAATTCCAGTGACCTGGTCCAACCTCGAATATCCGAATGCGTCCATTTCATCGGCAAGTTCATCCATCATGTATCCTGCCAGTGTCGCCTCATCAAATACTTAGTATCACGTTCTCAAGTACGACTTCAAGAACGATCGCGGATCGATGACGAGGCGAGTTTCTTGCACAATGGAAACATATATCAGCGTCCACGAGTGGGGTGATATGCCCCACTTTGGTTCCTCGATTCATCACCCGCTGTGGATCACTGCGAAAGCGGTGTATTATTGTTGGGAGGAATCGGGTCTAGTCAGAGGGGATCCATTCATCTCACAACCATACAATATTTGGTGCGAGGTGATCCAAGCGATGGTTCCTAGCAAAAGACGACCGCCTTATAGGACAATAAACTCGGAAAAAAAAAGTGATGGTTCCTTTGCAAAGAGCAAAGGTCGAAAGGTACTGGGTACCAAGAAAGGCCAAAGCTCACGTAGTGCGATCAGGCGACCAATGCGTCAACTTTTCCTTTCGCTGGAGCCCACCCAGTACCTTAAGTCACGCTTGATGAAAACGCACTTGCCTGCGTGAAACGTATCGCCATGTCTCCTGGACGCGTACGAAGAACAAAGGCAGCACCAGACGCGTGCGATAGCCTAGGATCCAACGACACCAGTTCAAAAAAACCAAAAACTGCCGAAGAGGACAAGGACGACCCGTCGCGTGATGTTCACCACCTCGCCCTTCCGAAAAAAAAGGTTGATGTCCCGTCTATGCTAGCACCATCCGGATCGTCAACCCTGGCGCTGCGCGTCCCCTCAATCGACCATCCCATTCGCGCGCTTTCTTATTCTCCACCCCCTGGATCGTGGTGCCACGAACGTCCTTGATGACGAGACTGTCGTCGGTCGAAACCAATCTTTCAAGATCGACGGTCGGGAACGGGCTCCAATCATGAGATGCGGATTCGAGAAAGACTTGAAGGTCGCTTCATCCGCACAGTTCCTCGCATTCACATTCGCGCGAGGGTGTAAGTGGAAAGTGGAGACGAAGGAGCAGTCAGAGAGAGGAAGTGGTCGAAGTTGAATTTGACGAAGCGCGTCGTCCGTTGCTCCGGCCAGACGGTCTGAAGGGGTGTATCGACGAACAGAGTAGGCTTGCATGTCGGCTTGCGATGCTCGAGGGTTGAGCTTCCGGCCGTGAGGCAAGATATGAAGCTGCCCTGGCTGGCAGCGGCGAGAATGGTAAAGAGGCAGGTGGTGTCTTATCGATTGGCAGTACGAGGCAACGACTGGCGCTCGCGAGAGCGAAAATACGCGATCCTGAATATCGATTCTGGGTATAATTTTTCTGGGTCGCGTGGGATGACATCAACTCACCATATAGACGAGTCAACGTCGGCGTTGGGTCCTTCGGCACGACATCATCATAACACATGACATTTTGAGCATCAAGTAGCAAGCCGGACGACCTTGCGCAGTACACAATGCGCGAGGGTCGGTTGCGTGGTAAGGATTCCACACCAATTTGGAGAAAAAAAAAAGTGGATCGTGGATGACATCGGGTGATGTAAGAATGTGTTTGTTCTGAGAATAGCGGCGAAGATGCGCAGCCGCATTTCTAGAGGTCGCAGAGTTCCTCGCGTCCGCACCCGCTGGCGTTCGCTCCGTAACGACAGTCATTGGAGGATGGATGTTTATCTGTAGCGAGTTGACGAAACCACCTGCAGTGCTGAATCGAGCGACCGACTCCGAGGGCGGTGCTTCTGGGACGCCCAGATGGCCTTCGAGTGTATCCATCTTGACGTCTACTCTGACTATCCCACAACGCGTGTACGGTGGTCAGCAGCAACGTCGTCAGTCTGTATGAGCGCGACACCCTCTGCGCCCTCACCAGCTTCTCCCGCGGCCGTCAAATCCAAGCTGCTCCACAATCCCATCTTTTCCTTCTACATCGGACAGGGGCTTTGCGTGCGCAGCCTCATCCACGCCTACGCGGACGGTTCCAGAACGACGCTCAAGATTCTGTCCAAGTGCTCGGTTGGTCGTTAACGGACGTGACCCAATACGCGCGAGCTCTACTTTCAGCCTTTTGAGACCATCCGGTTGGATTGGATGGCAGCCGCATTTGGTCCATCGACAAGGTCGAACGTGAGGTCGCGTACACACGCTAACGCCGAAATGCCATTAAGCAGGTGTTTGAGTAGAGATGACGAAGGTTAGATCACTTCCTGAGGGAAAAGAGATAAGCAAAAGGAACTTCCGCTCAGGCTACAAACACGGACAACTTGGTGTTTTCTTAACCAGCCCGCACGATGTGTGTACAGTATGAAAAAAGCATCAACAAACACAAACAACACTGGACGCTTCGGCTGGAGAGCACACGCAACAGTAATTATGCTCTGGACTGCAACTTACCGACATACTTTCCGCTCCTTTAATACATCGCTTGGGCGCACACAAACACGCACGTTTGTACAGACATCGCACAAATGGTCTCCTAGGATCTCCCGAGTAGCACGAAACGCAGCAGTTGGCACTACAAACTCTTCTGCTCCTGCCGGAGCGGACGGTACGAAAACGTTCTTCGAACGCGTCGGTCGGCCACATATACGAAAGCAAGTCGTGGTATGTTTCTCATTTCATCGTCTAATTACACCTCATCCTACGTTTGCGTCCAGTTCACACTATTTGGATCCTGGGTTGCTTTCGAACTCGCTGCAGAGCAAACGGAACTTGAAAACGACTATTGGACGAGGGAAATTAAAAAGTTTTTGAGTCACTGGGCGTTCCGTGAGCCCACCCCTGATGATATTCGAAAAGTAAAGGCCCGCTTTCAAGTCAACGTACGTGACATCCTCATTTTATCACATATAATGTCTCAGCCCCAAAGACGTACAGCAATTCCTCAAATACCTCGAGTCAGTCAAGGAAAAGATCTCTCAGTGGCCTATCGCAGCCCAAAACGTCTCTCTGACACTTGCTGCGTTTGTGGGCACGTTCTACTACGATGCCAGCGAGGGCAGACGACTTTGCTGGTCGATCTGCGCGTTGAATGCTGCTATTTTTCTCGTGTGGAAAATACCCCGTTTCAATCCATTCATGAACAGAGTCTTTACACATGATCCGCTCTCTGGAAAGTCTTATACGCTTCTTACCAGTATGTTTAGGTCAGTACCTGCGCGACGATGGCGAACAAGTGCTGATGTTTGCATGTTAGCCACAAGAGTTTCCTCCACCTTGTAGCCAATTCGATGGCGCTGGCAAGCTTTGGCAAGTGCTCCGTCGTCACTCAAACTACCTAATTTGACTGGCGGTAGGCGCTGCTGCGACGCACTACTTGTGTGTTCACCCCACACCTCTTCCCGACATAAGCGGACATTGGCAGTTTCTTGCCTTTTTCCTTTCCGGTATGATTTCCGTCGTGGGTCCATCTTTCTGTTCTCATCCCCATGTTCATCAGCTGGATTGTTCTCCGGACTCGTCAGCCACACTGTTTCTGCCAAAGTGCTGTATCCCCGGATGCTATCGTTTTTGTCCAAACAAGCCGTCGTGAAATCATCACCGGCGGCGTCTGCCCTCGTGGGCGAGACAGCGCAGGAGGCCCCGAGGAAGGTCCTCCCTTCTTTGGGAGCGTCCGGTGCTATCTATGCTGCAGTTACACTCACCGCGCTAGCGTTCCCAGATGCTCAAGTCCAGCCAATCTTTGTGCCTATTAGTGTTCCCATCACTACAGGTGTGGGCGCGCTGGTACTGGCGGACATTGTCGGCGTCATTCGCGGATGGAAGTGGGTTTTCTTCACCGGCCGCTCGACGTGGACAGCACTTACTCGTCTGCATGTTTAGGCTGTTCGACCATTACGCACATCTTGGAGGGGCAGCCTTTGGCGTGCTGTATTATACATACGGTGATGATGTCTGGACATTTACGAAGCACCTGTACCGTAAAATCGCTGGTTCTTATCAAACCGAAGCGCGAACGCGGTAAGACCGGTTTTTAGAATACATCACGTTCTAGATACAACCTCGCTCACCTCTCCTTTGACACATCAAAGCAAAGCACTTTTGAACCAAGAGCTACTACTACACAAGATCATGAAACATAAAATACATGAAATTGCAAGGGATTTTCTCGATAGGTCAGCGCAACGTCACTCGATAGCGATACGTTTGGGTTGCTGGATTTGGGCCTTGGGGAAGGTCAGGTTCAGTAACCCATTCTCCATCTTGGCTTTCACGTCCTCGGACTAAGATATGTCTCGTCAAGGAACGCATCCTTTCTTCTTTTATTTTGCGAACAAGTGCTCACCTTGGTCCCCTGAGGGAGCATAAGGGTGCGTGTAAATTTGCCAGAAGAGCGCTCGCGGACAGTGTAGCCGCGCTCGTCACGTTGCTGCGCCTCGGTGGACTCGCCTGAGATGGTAAGGCGGTCCTGGTTGACGTCGATATTAACCTGGTCCGGCTTCAAGCCAGGCAAGTCAAACGACGCAGTGACGATGTTGGTCTCCGCGTTCTCATGGACATCCATTCTGGCGTTCGTCGCTGTCAGCCCTCCGAGTCGTGAACCCTCGCAATGGAGCGAGGGATAGGGGCCATCAAAGGAGGTGCGTACCTCGGCCTGAACTTGTCGCGCGTCTCGGCAGAGGGGCGGAAAAAGCGGGACGAAAAGGCGTCGTCAAAGAGACGATCGAACTCGGAGAAGGGATCGCAGTAGAAGCGCATCAGGGACATGTTCCGTTGGCAGTCAGTGGGGGGATGAGGTGCAAGGAACGACGAGGCGTCTGGCAGAGAGGAGTGGGATTTATATACCCCTTATTTTTCCGGCCGAGGTGTGTCATCGCTCGGTGTTGATGGAGCTCCTGAGCGCGCCACCATTGATTTCACAGTCGCCCCTGTCGAGCGACCATTCATATCCAGAACTGGCTGCTGTTTCAACCAGGTTTATTTACTGTCGGACATGACGTTGGTGGTCGCCACGATGACTGTTGGACCGGTGTCCAGAGTCCAGACCTCTGACTTCTAGAGTGGGTTATATCGACTCGGACAGCTTGTTCACAATTGCTACGACGAGGCCGCAGTGGCGTGTCCCACGATTTAAACAGTATGGTGCGGGCGACACCTCGGGACTCTCCGTTGCCTCGTCTCCCGGGCTCAAGCAACCACCGGTCGTTCTACAATCTGAACAATCGAGCTTAGTCCAGGTTTGCTTCCGCGCCTTCGAGTTATTGTACTTACTTGAATGACCAGGGGTCAAACTCGGAGCCTCGAGACAGGCACTGGTACGCTTTGATTCTGTTGCTCCATGTCGTGTCCCCGCGGATCGGAGAAAATGCTACGGATCTTGTCTGATCCATGAGAACGTTTCCCGTGAGGCTCATGCTGCTAACATGCTTATTCATAAGGTCAGACACTGCCAGTCGCCGGTCTCGGAAGTTGTTACAGACGGCTGCGACAGAAACCATATCTGCGTGTTGTCTCACTGAAAATCTCTCGCGTGGAACGTTTCAGAGTATGCATGTTGTCCTCCGAGACATTTAACACTAAGTTGCCGTGGACAGCACCGAATGTCCAGTGAATCGCTGGTAACTTTTAAGCTAGTATACTGCTGGTACTTCTAGCACGAACGTCCAAAAAAGCAAATTCCAGTATGAGTGTCCACTGTCATTGTCTGAGTCAAATAAATCGCGGTTCACATAAGCTTGAACTTTATTGCTCTTTCTTGCTCGTCGTACGGAATACGTAGTGACGTGTATCGCCCCCCAATGTCGTTACTGTGCGACGCTTGGCTTGGCCTGCTGGTCAATGTCAAGCTCTTTGGCATAAAGCATTGACCACACCTTTCACCCCGGACCACTCCACTGACCAAATCTGGATGCTCTTTCATCTCTGTTCTGTATTTAAGTCCTCCTCCTCCATGCACATCGACACCGACTCATCGACTCATCCAGCATGCTTTCTCGCCTCGCACGCACCGCGATCCGCAATTCAGATCGCAAAGCTGCACAACTCCTCGGCGTCACCATCTCTCGCAACATGATTGTCCTACCCCAAACCGAGTCCGATACCAATGACGACCCTGAATATGATGGCGACTTTCCCATCTCAGAAGTCGAACTGCGTAACTTCCTCCGAGAAGACATGCAATTCGACCCTCTCCACGATTACGAGAGCGAAAGCAACGAGCACGACGCCTGTGATAGCATCCACGACGACGACGACGACGACGACGAGGGCAACGACAACGAAGGGGACAGCGACAACGAACACGACTTTGATGCCGACGACGAGGATGACGACTGTGAAGATGCCTTTGAGGACAGGCCCACCACTATCGCCCTTCCACGTCTTCTTCACACCCGTCCCCTCTGTTACATCACCGCGGACCACTCCCCCGATGGACCCGAGGTGCCCGATGAGGACGAACTCGCTCTCCAGGACAAATCCAATGCGCGCCGTTCCCGCTTCAAAGTGCTTTCCGTCCTTGGCCCCGAAGCAGCGGCCATTCTCTAAGTCCATCTTAGATACTATATAACATACTCTCTTTACTTCATGCTTGTAAATCTTCAAGTTGTTTATAAATGCTGTAAACACCTCCCGTTTCAACATGCCTCCAACTACGTGTCTAGTCGAAGCCTTAGTGAAGCATCTAACACACATATCTGAAACCCGAAGTTGTTGGGGATTCGGCCTCGCGTTAGTTAGTAATTTGCTTACTTACAGTAAACTTTCACCTGACATCATATACTATCTTTTGCTTGGGTTGGCATCAGAACTCCTTTCTCCTGCGGGGGAAGGGATAAAAAGAAAGAAGAAAAAAAAAGGTGCTCTCTAATCGATTTATACACTGGCCTTATTGGTTCCATATGCCTCAATGACACTGATTCCAGGTGACTGAAGTATGTGTTTTACAAAGCACACACTTGGGTTCAATATACAATTACCCTGTGTTCTAGGCATCGATGTTAGTAGAACGAACCTCTGAAAGAGGAAATATTTTCCGATTTAACGGTTGAGCACGAGTGTCACTGACAATGTCATCCTGGGTTACAACAAACTCCGAAAGCAGAGACGAGAAGTAGAGAGTGATGAGCGATGAACTGGATAGGAAAAGAGCTAGTAAGAGAAGGGAAACTTGAAGTCGGAGAAAGAGGGAAGAGACCAGGAAACGTAAGGAGAGGATATTTACACTTGACGACAAAAATCGCGATCGACACAGCTTTGTTCTGAAGTTCTTGCTTGTCGTACATCTCACAGTAATGACACGCATCGCCCCCAGCCCGAGTTGTTATTGTGCGACGCCTTTTTATTATTATTCCTCGTTTATAGTCCTGTGGGGCCTAGCCCGATAGACGGTACATGCGTGCGTGGTATTGTGCGATGCATGGCTTGACCTGCTGGCCAAGTCACTCTGGCATAACGCATTGACCACACCTGTCACCTGGACCACTCCACTCACCGAATTTGGATGTTCTATTGATCTCCATGCTGTATTTAAGACGACCTCCTCCATGCACATCGACATCCACTCATTCACTCATCCAACATGCTTTCTCATCTCGCACACACTGGCACTGCGATCCGCGATTCGGATCGCAAAGCCGCACAACTGCTCGGCGTCCCCTCCTCTCGCGACATTATCCTACCCCAAACCGAGTCCGATACCAGTGACGACCTTGAATATGAAGTGGACTGCGGCCCCATCCCAGAAGCCCAACTTTATAGCTTCTTCCAAGCCGGCACTCTCTACGTTTATGAACGTGACAGTGACGAGCACGATACCTATCATAGCGTCGACTCGGACGAGGACAGCGACAACGACTCGGACGACAGCGAGCACAATTTTGATGCCGATGATGAGGATGACGGCTGCGAAGACCGTGACGCCTTCGAGGACAGGCCCACCACCATCGCCCTTCCCCGTCTCCTCCACACCCGCCCTCTCTGTTACATCACTGCGGACCACACCCCCGACTCCGAGGTGCCCGATGAGGTCAAACTCGCTCCTCAGGACGAATCCCTCTCAAAGTGATTTTTATCCATGGCGCAGAAGCAGCAGTCGTTCTCTAGGTCCTTCTAGTTACCTATATACTATACCTATCTATCTCTTTACGTGATGCTGTAAACACCTCCCGTTCCAACGTGCTTCTATCCACGCATTCCTCCAGTTCGAGTGTGGCAGCAATCTGCGCGTCCGGATTCTCATTGGTACGTTCCTCATACATCCCATAACCGTTCCCACAACTCGATCGCTACACCCTCATCTTTTCCTCTTTCTCTGCTTCCTTCCGCCTATAGTTTACATCCAACATCGCTCGCTGCTTGTCGTGATACGATAGAGCCCCTATTGCCCGTGCGCGTGTCAGTGTGTCATCACATATATCTACGATGACAAATCGAGATCCGCTTTTTTTTTTTTTTTATCTCTGGCGTTGATCTGGTCTTTTCCAAGTATCGCCGTCTCTACCCATGCCTCTGCTACTTAACTCCTGGTCATTTGTAGCTTCCGGTTGGGCAGTATCTCGTTGCGGACTCCGGCGATCGTGATGCTGCTCCGCCACCACCACGCCCAGCGCCACGTTCACGCACCGCGAACCACCGTTGTCCACCACCCTTCACATTATCCGAGTCTCGATCATTCCGATCTGCCAAGTTCTCCGGCGTTCCCACAAAGTCCAAGATACCACCCTGTATCTGAGAGTGCTCCTCCAGCGATTGCAGGATCGACAGTGCCACCTGGTACGGCCGCACGCGACCCGCAACGTCATGGCGAATTGCGAGTTCTATGCAAACGAATGCTGCACCTAGACGGAGAGTAAAAACTATCTTGCAAGCTTTTTGCGGTTAGGATGTTCGTCTTTGCATCTTCATGACTGAAGACGACCAGGGTAAAAATGAACGCACGAAGTGACTCTGACGGTCCCTGTCTACAGGCCGCCTTCCTATTGAGCGAAATGAGAGGGGGCGACGTTCTATCGGAAGGTGGACGAGAAAAATGTTCATTCTTACCAGGGTCCATGGAAGAAAGATGTGGTAGCTGGTTCTATCTGTGCTTTATAATGGACTAACAGAAACATACGTGTGTTTTGTTGTGCCATGGTGATGTACACATGTTGTTGATAATGGAGGTTGTGCACGTCCCTTTTGGTTCCGCTTATACAGCAAGGTCAAAAACCTCCAGTCCCGATGAAGTTCTGAAGCATGTCCGGCCCGAATAGGGATCATAAGTGTAGACTTTGTGCCTGTTTTCGAAGTCGAGGACGCGAGGGTATTGAAGGACCTTGTCCTTCGCGGGCTTGTCACCGCCATCTTCCATGCGTACGTCGTACTCGACCGCCGCAATGATCCCAACCGTACGTGGTTTCCTGTAAAATGCCCAACCTGCACCGTTGAAAGTATGATAATCAAAGGACCCTGGATATCGGTCAAAAGAGCCAAGTGTCTTGAATGTGATGGAGCCGGGCACATCCTTGGACCCAAAACGAAGAGTGATATAGCTATTAGATGAACGGTAATGGTCGGTGTCAGGATCTGATATCCACATTCGGATGATGAACAAGATATCTTGTGGGGATCGGTGAATAGTGGCATGATGTAAGAGTACCATGCCGTGGGCTTCAATACCGGGAATGATACCATGGTGCGAATGTTTCATAGGAGTAAAATGTTCTTGCAGAATTGAAGAGGGAAGTGCAAACGCCAAGAAGTGGGTGGTCCAGCCAGTAGTGACAGTTCTTACGGACCTAGCAAAGAGGAGATGGGTAGACGTTGAAATCATCATTAACAGGCTCGTGCCCCATTCTTGTAATGGCACCCGAGTCTACACAGTCATGTGAGATTCTGACGTGAAATAGTGTGTATAATGAGAAGACATACTCCATCAACCTTCCATGGCGTGTAGATGGATGAAGGGAGTAGTAACTGCTTGCGCGTATGCATATCGAATGCCAAGACATGCAAATTGCGGTAGAAATCCATCATTTCAACCAAAAGCACAAGAGGACCAATGGTGGCACCCATGACATTGAGCCACTTGTGTTCAAGGTGGTGAAAGAGATCAAGAGTCTTGGATGACTCCGTTATGTTCAATGAATAGATCGAGCTAGTAAACTACTCAGGACTGCTAAATCGCATTAATTGTCATGTCTCACATTCGTATTGTTCCCGACTCTGTTGTTTCCTTCAGAATCACGCATGAAAACGGGCGACCATTGGTGTCTATAGCAGATCGACAGTAGAGTAACCGGAATTTCCCTGATCCAACCGCCGGTGTGTAGACGACATCGGGAACAGAGGTGGGGGCGTTCAAGTCATAACAACGGATTCCGCTGAAAAAGGCGACGATTAGAAATCGTCCAAAGACTATACCAACATCGTATTCCACTCTGTCATACGGAATGTCCCTTATCTTCTTGCACCGCGCAGTGCCACCACGACACCGTATATTGCGAGCGACGCGAAAGCTAGGAACGAGTGTATCCTCCAAGTCGCGCGCAGATTGCAAGGGGAATGGGCCGGGAGGATGAGGGAAGTTGGCATTGAGATATACGTCGCGCCATACATCACGACGATAGCTGGCCTCGTTCATATATCGAGAGACCAAGGGAAAACGAGTTCGAGTTACCTCACGCAAAAAAAAAAGACTCGGAACATACCATACGTATCCGAATGATGTCTAGAACGTCAAGACAGCGAAATATAGCAAGCCAAATTTCTAGCGGAAACAGGTTGAAGGAGTGTCGCATGGTGAGTTTCATCAAGCTAAAGACTGGTAAAATTAGGGTTGGCCTTGCTGAAAGATCGGCGTACGAGCGAACCCAACCGTGCACTTTTGTCTCAGTCCTGTTTTAGGAATTATTTACTCCACAGTGGCAGTGCACAAGCGAATTGTTGACGTCTCTCTGCCACGGTGCCACCACCTCGCGCGCGGGGCGGCTCTATAGTAGCCCCTTGGGCTGCTCGCTTTTGCACCCGCCCACACTGCACCCGCTTGCAGGCAGCGTCCACGAAAGATAAGTACCTTTGTTTTTCCGTGGCAAGCTTAGGGAGAGCTCCTGCTCGGTGCCCAGCTCAATCCAGCGCGGGTCGCTCTTCCCACGAGGATGTCGCTTTGTGCCAGAAAGCCCTCAGTGGAGTCAGCGACTCGGTCAAAGGTACACTACATCCGAAAACAAGCTAGTTTCTCACAATGGAGAGAACACAGAACACGATCAGCTGAATCAAGCGCACGGTATCAGTCTTGGCTCGACATTTGTGAGATTGGATTCAAACCAACGGGAGCGGCCGCCGATCGCATTGCTAGACTTTACCGACACAGTGCCTGTCTCTTTGAACACTTCCGAAACCTCGCGCTCCACGAGTCAAATTTCGTCATCCTCTGTCGAAACGCTGATAGATGCCTGGAGGGAAATCTCAGCGAGCGGATAGCTCCCGCACCCATGCGACAGCATCACTTTCCGACTTCTTGTTGGACGGCACGACCGCCGCTGCAGCGATGCCGAGGAAAATACAAGTAAAGAGACTTGGAAAGATGCGCGTTGAATGGCGATGGCGTGGTGTGAGTGTGAATCAAATAATCGGGGAGGGGACCTGATGGAATTCCTTGGGTCCTCTGCATATGCAACGTTTTATATTCATCTAATGCCACCGTGACAGGGTAGAAACGATGATACGTTTCAACGACCGATAGAAATCTCAATCATGCAACCCATATGAGGGCTGAAAAAACGACAACTTACATTTGGATATATGGAGGGCAGCGAATGGAAAAATATTAGCCATGTTGTTGGGCTCACTTGAACTTGTACTACTACCACAGTCGATTATCCCCCGTATGAGAAGATTAGCATAAATGACTGCAGCCTTTTTAAAAGGTGACAAGACCGTTGACATGCAATGGTTCCGACGAGAACCCTCCGAGTTTTGAAACGCTCGGAACATGTGAGTCGGTCACTACCAGTATAGCGCGGCGCAAATCGAAAAATCACACCGTTGAAGGACACCCAATTAGGCAACTCCCATATCATCCAGTCGCTCCCATCACCCGCACCATCGCCAACGTCATGGCCGGCTCCAAACCCAAATCCACCGTCAAAAAAGAAAAAATATTCCACCCAGAGTCTCGAAAGGCCGCCCAACTTTCTCGTACGCATCTCCGAAAATCAAAACTCGCAGAAGCCGCCATCAAGCGGTCCAAAAAACACGCTGCACAAGGTTGGTGCGGTTCTGTCATTTTGCGTGACGGGGCCGGCCGTGTCTGTCCTCTCCCCCTCTCTCTCTCTTCTCTTTTTTTTTCCGTTGTTCTTGACGCTCAGCCCGTTAGCGGACGTATATGGCTTCTTTTACCATGCCTTGCCCCCAGAGGGCGTTCTCACACTTGGAGAACTGCATGCGCTCGTGCGAGACGTGTGGCTCGCTCGACATGACGACGAGCTCGGGCAAGAACGCGCGGCCAGACGTAAAGGTCGGCCGAAGAGTGCAAAGGAGCTCAAGCTCGAGGAGATCCAGCTACGGGAGACGGAGGAGTACAGGACCGGGATCGGTGAGTTTCTAAGAACCACGATCGATGGTGGATTCGCATGCCCCCCTCTTTTATTTTATTTTATTTTAATTTTCTCAAAAAGAGGTCCCGGATCTCACGCACGAACCGACCGTCCAACTGTTCCGCCAGTGGGACCAGACAGAGGTCGCCTATGTCCAGCTGCTTCGCTTCATCCGCATCTCGAGCTCTGATCCTGCCGTGGCCGTCGTTTCCAAACCTGGAACGCATCAGTCACTGCAGCCCGATCGCACACCGTCGCAACCTCAGGATCAGGACATGAGGGTGGACGAGGGTGTAAACATTCTACAGTCCGAGTCGCCTTCGCGCTTTGCGAGCACGATGGTCACCATGGACGGGCCTCTGTAATACCGCTTTTGTACTACCGCTCATCGCTTGCCACCAAACGAAACGAAACGAAGTGAGTCAGAAAGATGTCATTTTTAGATCCTGCAACCAAAAACACCTAATCCGGATAAACCATCATATCCGTAAACCTCCCTTCGTCCGTCATATCTGGACTAAAGATCGGACTGGTCACCCCCATTGGCGGTCGGAAATCCAGCTCCCAAACGCCCCTCAACCGCTGACACAGGACTTGGAAACTGGACGAGGCGCCTCGTTCCTGGATCAACTGCAACACGACCTGGAAACCTGCCCGCGCCTGCTGCATCGTCGCTTCTCGCACCTCGACCCGAAATCTCACCGCTTTTAACACCGGAGGATCCCTCGTCTCCTCGAATCGGCATTTGAGAACGCCGCTCCCTTCAGAGACCGTGAGGACGACCTTGACGCCCACGCCGACCAACAGTCGTCTACACTCTTCCCGACTCGTAAATGCATCGTGCACGGACAATAGTTGGTAGCTCGCGGGCTTGAACTTGAACACGTTCCCCAGCCAGCGTCGGCGTGGCGTCGACGGTAGGGTGAACGAACTATCCGACCACGCGGGGGATACCGACATCGTCGGCGTGGACGCCTCTACGCTCTTCCTCCGCTGCAACTTGCTCGGTGAGGGCTCCACGATCTGCACGCGCAGGGGTTGCCGCCGCGCACCCGCGTCATTGTTGCGCAACGATGACTTTTTGACGATGTCGGTCGCGTTCGTGCGGTGATAATGCCCGTTTTCCTTGTCCATCTCCTCAAACTGACCCGTGTGGTAATGGGTCGACTCGTGTCGTGCATTTTCGCTGTGCGATGAGGTGCTCCCATACATCGGAGCCAGCGGGTCTCTGTAACCTGAATTGCTTGCTTCTCGGTGGTGATCGTACGCTGGTTGTCGATGCCGTTGCCTCCCGAATTCCATGCTCGTGAGTGGGGTAAACGGTGGCCCGGAGAGTACTTGCGGCGATGCAGGCGTCGACGTCACACTCGCACGTAATTCCATGGCATTGAGATGCTCGACGATCTGCTGAAAGAACAGCTGCATCTTTTCGTCCTTGACATCCGGTACCGTGAGCGGTGGGAGATTTGGAGACAGTGGCATTGCCGCGTAGGGTGGTGAGTAGCGCGATGGCGACGGCGAATGCATCGTGCCCGGTCGCGGTGGCGTCGGCGATTGCAACACTATGCTCGGCGCACCCAGACCCAGCTGTGCGAGCTCGTCGACCGCGTTCCTGCGTATGGCCCGTCGAGGGGTCGGAGGGGCTGCACGCGGGGGCAACATCGACGGCGACCGTCCCAGATCCGTGGCCTGCGATGTCGTCCGCGCCATCCCCACGACCTCTCCGCCTCGCGATGCCGTCTTGCGACTCTTCTTCCGTCGCACCCTCGCCATCGCCTCCTCTTCCTCGTCGTAATTCTCCAACCGCGCGTCCCGATACTGGATCAACAACCGATACACCCCCTTTTGCCAATTCGGGGTCGCGCTTCGGAGCGCCTCGCGTATCTCCTCCTCCGGCGTCCCGTGCCACAGCGTCCGCACGTTCGCAAAGATATCCTCGTCGATCTCCTCCCCATCCCCGACCGGCATCGCCAACGCCTCCAAATCCGGCATCGCCCTCCCCACCGCCGTCCGGGGCTCGCCCGCGACGAAGAACGGGTGGACGAGGATCTCGGGCATCGTGATCCGGCTCGGCACGTCCCGCTCCAACATCCGCGCGATCAGGTCCCTCGCCTCGTCGCCCACGCCCGCCGGGATCTCGTACCGCCCGCGCTTGACCTTGTCCAGCAGCGCCCCGAGGTCCTCGTCGTCGAACGGCAGCCGGCCCGCGAGGAGCGCGAAGAGGATGACGCCGCACGACCAGATGTCCGACGCGCGCCCGTCGTACGCGTTCCCCATCACGACCTCGGGCGCCGCGTAGTGCGGGCTCCCGCACGCGGTCTGCAGCAGCAGCGGCGGCGGGGGCGCGCCGCCACCGCCGCCGTCGTCCGCCGAGTCCTGCCACTGCCGCTGCCACGCCGCCATGCCAAAGTCGGCGACCTTGACGTTCCCCGCGCGGTCCAGGAGGACGTTCTCCGGCTTCAGATCCCGATGGGCGACGCCGAGCCGGTGGCAGTAGTCCACCGCGGCGATCAGCTGCTGGAAGCACGCGCGGGCGTCGTCCGCGGGGAGCCTGCCGCGCGCGCAGAGGTGGTCGAAGAGCTCGCCGCCCTCGACGTACTCGAGGATGAGGTAGAGCTCGGACGAGGTCTCCCAGACGTCGTACAGGCGCATCACGTTCGGGTGCGCGATCAGCTTCATGATCACGATCTCGCGCTCGATGCTGAGGCGCGTGTGCTCGGGGGTGTCCCCGGCGCGGCTCGCGAGCTGGGTTTTGGAGACGATCTTGACGGCGGCGTATTCGCCCGTCTTGGTGTGCCGGGCGATGCGGACGCGGCCTGTAGACGTGTGTCGACGTCGACGGGCGGGGTGTGTGAGGGGTGTGCAGGGACGTACCGGAGCTGCCCTTGCCGATCGTTCTGCCTACTTTCCAGAGGCCAATCATCTTGGGGTCGTCCTCGCCGCGCTGCTTGCGTGGTAGTCTCGGGTAGTCATCAGACATTGTCTTTTTGAGATGTATTGGCGAGCGAACGAGGTATAAAAAAGACTGCAAGAGGCTGACAATGGGCTGACAGGGGCTAATACGCCCAAGCGGGGTTATGCAAAAACATACGACAACACATTCAACCAGCACCTTCTACGCTACGACGCCATCACCCAGTCGGCCCTACAGGAAATCCGGAGAAATCGACCTGATCTTGTATCGCTTGACCAGCAAGGGTAAACGCCACCCGCAATCGTAGCCGCACGGTCGACTGTGGACAACCTCAGTCTTGCGTCGGGCAGTTGTCGGCAGGACTTACCCCAGGAGGCGCGAGGACGCGCATCTGCTGCGATTCCGTCGCGCCAGGCCGTACATCCGGATTCGACATGGGGAGCATCTGCAGTTGCTGCGTCTGTTCACCAGAGACGGATCAGTCTTGTCCGCGCGCGCGACTCTGAACGCACCTTGGGAACGGCCGCTTGGAAATGCAGCCCCGTGGCCGTGTTGGTGCCCGAGACTTGGAAGCGCGCCATGATGTTCACGACACCCGGACGCGCCGCCGACGTCTGGGGCGTCAGCGTGATCGTAAGTTCGTTCTTGTCGTACGCGGTGTACGACGTCGATCGAGGTGCTGGCGAGGGCTGTTGTGGTGTTGGTGGCGTCTGGCTTTGAACAGGGAGCGGTGCTTGTGGATTGGAGAACGAGAACGCAGGCGAGAGTGCAGATGGACCGGGCGCTGGTGCTGGGGACGCCGGACTCGGAGACGCATCAAACAGTCCAAGGATGTCTTGTATGCTGCTCTTTTGTGGCTGCGGCGAGACGGTGGAGGTTGGTTGAGGCGAGGCCGACGTATGGGTCGGTGCACTGCTGCCAAAGATCTCGGCGAGGAGATCTTGGTTGTTTTGCACTGGTTGTCCATTGAATTGGGGAGCGGGGGAAGTGAGATCGTCTCCGAGCAAATCAGCCTGGTGTATCGCGTGAACAGAGACGACGGGGTAAAGAAGGACCGTACCTCTTTCCCGGCCCTCGTAGGACCCACTGGTTTGTTTTCGCTGACTGCAAGGTGTGAGGGGAGGGGGCAGACAAGGTTTAGACACCAATGGGACGTACCAACGCCCATGACGGTCGCCTTGAGTTCCGGAGGTGGCATTCGCTCAAGCACGCCCACTGTAAGATCACCCAACGTAAACAAGCTGGCGTACTCCACTGCACGTTGCTGCAACTCGAGCTCGGGATTAGTCGTATATTGGACGAGGACCTCTGTGATTCGCTGCTGCTGCGGTGCGGTGGTGGTGTGGCGCGAAGCCATCTTTGTGATCGCACCAAGGACGAATTGACGGATGAGGTGGTTGGAGTACGGTGAATCGAGCGCAGAGAGAAGCAGATCAAGGATGTCCGCGTCGGTCGCCTGCAAAGGACGTCAGCGCAGTAGAATTGCCAGGGGCACATAGGACGCACCGTTTTCGGTTGGTCTTCATCAATGATGCCGCCTTCGAGAAGAACTTCGCTATATTCACCGATGACCCAGACGGCGGCGAGCGTGAGTGAATCCTGCGAGAGGTCGGCCTGGAGGGCAGTGTACAGTTTGGATGCGGTATAGGCTTGCAACTCGGGAGTATGGGCAACAAGGCGAATGAAGGCGGATAGTATTTCTTCCCGGACGAAATTTCCGGCCTAGAGATGGTGGTGACTAACGAGTGCCTGTTGGACATGGGTGACACTCACGAGTTTCAAAGACCTTAGCACGGTATCAATGTGCCAACGTTTATTGGGGGCATATCGTTCCGCAGCGAGAGATATTTGTGTGGTCATGCCTGTCTTGAATTCGTCGTCGGCTACTTCGAGGAAGGCGAGGAGCTCCCGAACGAGTATGCGGACGTTTTGTTCGTTGATGAGGGCGTAGGAAAGTTCGAGTGCACGACGTCGTATTGAAATGTCGCCATCACGAAGACAGTCAAGGATGATGTTGCGGTGGCGTTGCACGGCACTGGTGTCCATAGAGACCACCTTGTTGAGGGTATTAAGGGCGACATAGCTACGAGGGTGAGTGAGAGCAAGTTCATGGGCGAAGAAGAAAACGAATACCGAATGTTGTTGTCTCGATTACTGAGGAATTTGCCAAGAATGTTGATTGCCATTACGCGGAGACCGCTGTCTGCCTCGATATCCAGGACGGTGAGAACGGTTTCGTACAAGATCGCATTTCCAACGTTCTTGGTGGAGTCTGTGTTTGTGGCAACCTAGAGGGATGAGAGGATGGAGAGGGAAAAGAGAGGGGAGCGTACTTGTGCAAGGATGTCGTTCATGGTTTCACTTGCTCTGGGATCGGCCTGACCGAGGAGACGGAGGAGACGAAGGACCTTGACCTGCAAGAAAGGGTCGGTGATGCCGGATACATCGTGTTCGGGGCTGTAGCCGGTGGTGGCCAAAGCCTTCATGTTGCGGACGAGGAGAGGAACGACCTGAAAGAGAGATTGGAATGGAACGGGGGACGAGAGAGGAAAACAAACGTTTCTGAATTCGTTCAAGCAGTTTTCGTCCTGCTGGCACATTTCTGAAACGAGAGTGGTGGCGGCGAGGAGGACACCGTGATTACGATCGTTCAAAAGGACCCTGGCTTTGGCGATGAAGTGATCAGCGAGGTCTGGGACCTTTTTGATGATCCTCAAAGCACAGAGAGCAGCCTGAAAGGAGATGAATGGGGGGAGAGATGGGTGGATGGGATGGGGAGGCACCTTTTTGCGGATGTAAGTGTTACTCGAGCCAAGAAGCTTCTCGATCTCGTTGGCGAGATCGCGGGACATTTCCTCGGAAGCGATGTTTGCAAAGGTGCAGAGACCGAGGCCGACGACATACATGTTTGCATGGTTCAGGTCGCTGGGGGCGGGTGAGCGGCAAAGGGGAAGAGAGAAAGGACCGACTTTTTGAGCGAGTTTGTGACGAGGGTGAGGACCTCCTGGCTTTCGTCGAGGAGGAGCATGATGCCGAGGTAGCCGAGCCGTTTATCGGTGAAGCGAGGACTTGCGACGAGTTTTAGACATTCGATCTGGCCGAAATGGGCGGGAGAGCCGAGCATGTGTATGTAGAGCAGCTTTGCGATGTTGTGGTGACGGGCGTACGAGTCCTCCTCGCGAAAGGAGGCGCGAATGGCAGCCGATTCCTGCTGGATGAGGGTGCGTTCGTCTGCGACGGTCTAGCGAGGGTGAATGGCGTGGTCGTCGACGCGGACGACGAGGAATATAAATACCTTGCATGCTCTGATGCCCTTGATCAGGGCTGTCTCTGGCCGTGAGCATCGTTCGGGGACGTGTTGCACGACGAGCACGCACCTTTGAGATTGTGGTACACCATGGAGGAGTAGTGTGACAAATGTGACGGCTACTCAGAGCGTGACACGGTGTCCTTGTGTTTTCTCATCGACGTCGACGACGACGACGACCAACGAATTTTCTTTTTTTTTTTCTCTTTTTTTTTTTTTTTTGTCTGTCTCTGTTTCCGTTTTATTTTATTTTTCATGGCCGAGTCTGTCTTAAAGCCGATTTCGCCGATTTCGCAGGTGTTGCATTCGATCGGACTTACCAGAGACGATCTCGTCCGACACAGCGACCAGATGCGCCAATTCCTCACCGCCGTTCCCTTTCAGGACGAGCTCGCCTCCAGGTCACGCGCCTGCCCACAACCGCACCCCCGCCCTTCCCCTTCCCCCTCCCCCTCCCCCTTCTCCTCCACCCCTGTGAAATCAGAGCCCACAGAGCCCGCGATACCCCCGAGACAGATGGCCAGCATGGAGCTCATTCTCGAGCGCAAGAGTCGCCAGGCGAAGCGCGACAAGAAGGCCAGGGCCCGGGATCGTCCCCCCCCTTCCCCCTCGCCCGCCCGCGCGTCCTTTAGCCTCGATGCGTTCATGCACTCACGCGATTCACGACGCGTCCCGGACTCGGATCACTCCGATTCCTCCGCTTCCCTCCCCCTCCAGGTCCGTCCTGCCCTCCTCCCACGTCCGTACTCACCCTCTATCTCCTCCCAGGACGCGTCGCACAACGATCCAGTCACGCCTCAGCACAGAAAGTACTATAGAGATTACGACTCCATAGAGCCTCCGTCGCGTCACAAAAAGGTTTTGGTGTTCTCCTTTTCCTCCTTCCCATCTGTATTCACCCTCCGAACAGTCTTCTTTTGTTCGCCCCCTCTCCCCTACTCCGACGCGTTCTCGAACCGGAAGCACCCTCCCTCACCCACTATGCGACGCGGATCTCCTCACGCCACGTCGAAACAACTACTACAAGTCACCTCTTCCTTCCTCTTCTCCCCCACGTTCATCTCCTTTCGCGACACCCTCCACGAAGCGGATCGTTAATATCGTATCCTCTCCCGGCCCAATGGCCCCTCTTCCAGACGAAGATGAATATGACAAACTACCGTACACGCTCCCCCCTGGCCCTTATTCGAAGAAAAAACCCGAACTCTCCTATGCCGCACTAATTGGCCAGGCAGTCCTCTCTTCTCCAGAGCACAGGCTCACCCTACAAGAGATCTACGACTGGATCACGATCGTCTATCCTTACTTTCACAGAAACGAAGCCACTTGGATGAACTCCATCCGTCATGTCCTTTCCACAACCGTCTGCTTTCGCAAAGTCCCCCGCGATCGCGCCCTTGGTCGCACTCAGTGGGCCATTTGGGATTGCGATCTCGAATGTTTCGCCAACGGTAACTTTAGGAAAGAATTCTGCGCAGAATATCAGCAAGCCGCAGCCGCGAAGAAAGTCCCCCCAAAGAAGCGTCCCGCAGACGATGCTACTTCGGGTCGCAAACCGAAACGTCCCAAAAAGGACATGCCTTCTTCCGCCGATATGAGCTCCCCTGCTGTACCAACCTTGCCTGGCCCGTTCCAGGCTACCATGTTACCACCTCTCATCCCTGCCGCACACTATCTACCCATTTTCCCTCCATACCCATCTGTGCATCATCAGCCGTATTATGAGCAATGCACCCAGCTTCCCGCAGAGGTCATCTTCCCTCCTCTCCCTCCTACTTCCCATTACGCTCGCGTTACATCTGGCGTTGCGGCCGATTCATCTCTTCCTCCTTCCTCGGCCGTGAAGAGTTCGGACGTGTCCCAGACCTCCCCTATACCCCCTTCCTCATCCCTTCCTGAATTAATTCCCAACGCTGGTTCCTCCTCCAGTCCACAGCTTCTTTCAGAAGATCATCCCCAGACGGATGCTGCCGATGTGCACGTTGTCTCAACTTCACCCCCCATGTCGACCGCCGATGACACCAGGATCGGCAAGGTTAAGCTGAAAGAAAGCGTTACCCATCACAAAACACCACCCAAGGTAGGCGTTCCTTTTTATTCCCTTGTTCGTACTCACAGCATTCCAGAAGTCTCGCGCCCTCCCACCGATGCCGGTCTCTCCCACCCTCGACCGACGCACAAGGACCCGTAAAAAGCCCACGAGCAGTCAACTGGGGCCTCCACTCCCTGCTCTCGTTTCAGAGCCTGCTTCAACCGCGCAACCTCGCCCGTCGACACCCCCACCACGTCCGAGCACGCCTCCCCGCAACCAAGGGGGCAACAATGCCGTCCAACTCTCTCCTGTCCGCACGCCCCTCTCCCACAAGGGCCTTCACATGACACCCAACGCGAGCCTCGCCCACTTCAAGGCCAACTTCGATCCCCCGCCGACGGCCTATAACCCAGACGACGGCATCAACCCGGCCGTGTTCGATACGGAGAACCTCCGGACCCCTTCACGCAAACGACCGTTCCACCGTGACCGCGACGCCCTCCACTTTCCTCCCGTGACGCCCAAGAAGCTCGTCTTTCCTGTCGGACCGGCCGAGTCGCCCGCTCGGACGCCGGCGTCGCGTATCTATGACCCACACGATCCGGGGGCGTTGTTGGAGGAAGAGTTTGCGCAGCTGGGCGCGCGTGTGCAGGAGAGCCCGGCAGGGTTGTACGATCGACGAGGGTTGTTGTACGAGAGTCCGAACGTGGGCAGTCCGGGCAAGTTGCCGAGGTGGTATTGAAAGTGTATCCAGTCTTTTTTTTTATACTTCTTTTTGATCCCTATGCGCCAGTCTCACGAGGAATGGTCGCGATCTGTTATCCTATGCCAACGTCTGTCTCTCGTATGCTATCCTCGCTTGTCGTTTTGTGTCTATCTCTCTCAAGGTGTACTACTATAGGGCGTACGTCCGAGTCTGTTGTGCGCGTGCCATGCGGGACGTTTTTTACGATGGTCTTGTTGCGTAACTTGCGGGGGAACCTTGGTTTTCATGTTGGCATTCGTCCACTCGTGTGCACGATGCCACCTGATGATGTCCTTTGTTTTTTTTTTAGACGAGGCTCGTAGTAACTGACAGAGCGAGTCTCGGATGAGCCCGTCCGACAAGACGGATAGCTGATAGGCTGCCCGCCACGGTCTGAAGAAAAATGCCCTAACGCACGCCCTCTATCCGGTGTCCCAGGAGGGGTTAAATATACCCCACTCACTATAAACCCTGACCGAGTCATCTGGGAGGGGCATTTTAGTTTGGCGGAGCAGCGATGACCGTGGTTGATAATAGTAAAAACCGTGTGGGCGAGTCGGATCACAGTCGGAAGCGAAGCGTCACATTACAAGCGTTTGTGATCGAAACATATCCGTTTCAAAGGTGGATTATAAGGGATCACAGCTTCTTCTTCTTCTTCCGTGACCTGGCAGCACCCAGCACCGATTCGGAGAGAGGAGGGGTGCGTCCGAGTCGCGGGGCGCGGGGGAGTTTGCGCCGGCGTTCCGAACGCACGGTGGGCCCCACGTTCGGCCAGTGGATGCAGCCCACAAGCCCTCAAGCTATATGTACGAGGACGTGTGGCGCAACATCCTTATCGTACTTACCTGTGGAGAAAGTTCTTGCTGGCCCAGTGCCGTCGTCGGACAGTGGGCTTCAAGACGTGCCAATCGTCATATTACGATGGCCAGGGCGGTATCGCGATCTTCGCAACCTTCGGCGAACGCTGTCGCTGGGTCGCGACGCCACGGTATCCTGACGTCCAAAAGTTGCTGTTCTAGATCTGTCGCGTCCTTTTGGCACCGCCAACGTCGTCACGGCGCGTCGAAGCGCGAACGGGCGACCAAAGCCCCGACACGCAAGCGGCGCCTGGTACGATGGCAACTCCGACTCGGGACTTGTCATTATGATCCGGAGGCCGGTTGCTATGTTTCATTCGGGCAGCGTCACGAGCTGACGACACGTGGGCGCCTACTCAAAAAACAAAGTACATACCAGACACCGTCGCTCGGAAGTGGGAACGCACGCACCACCGTGTCCATCATTCGTGTGCATATTTCGCTTGCGGGGTAGCGTCCGCGTCGAGTCGTCAACGGTGATAGACGGCGGGGTGGTTACCATGATCTCCCCCCCTCCTTTTTTTTTCCAAGTTGCATCGTGCGCTGACGTCCACGTCACGAGTATACAGACGCGTCTTTAGAACGGTCGTGTCAGGGTGCTGACGACGTGCGCCGTGCGCGATGGGTTCGTATGGCGTGGGCTGTACGACTCGGAGATCGTCACGCGTACCAGCGATCGCGCTCGTTTTCGCGGATGGACGGCGTGTCCGCAGCGCGTCTCGTGGTCGCCGTACACTCGGGCACGTCGAGCCTTCATAACTACCTACTGACGTGCGTCGACAGCCTGTCACGGCGGTTCGAACGTTCATGACACGCACCCTCGACATGACGGTCATGACGACAGAACGCGGCTGCGACTGCGGCTGCGGACGCATCCTTGTTTCATCGTTGCACCCCTCCCCCCCGTTCATTTCTCGCGTATCGGGTGGTATAAGAACCCGGGGACACCGTGGCGTGCATCCCCCATCACGGTCCCATCACGCTCGTTCTCTAGATCCTTCTGCCTGCCATCCGACCCATGCGCATCGCATCCTCGCTCGTTGCACTCGCCTTGCTCGGCGTCGCCGCCGCTGGCGTCATTCCTATCCCCTCCATACCCCTGGGCGGTCCGTTCCCCACCGGCGGTCCATTTCCCAGTGGCGTCCCGTTCCCTAGCGGTGCCCCATTCCCTAGCGGTATCCCGTTCCCCAGTGGTGGCTCGTTCCCTAGCGGTGCCCCATTCCCTAGCGGTATCCCGTTCCCCAGTGGTGGCTCGTTCCCTAGCGGTGCCCCATTCCCTGGCGGCGCCCCATTCCCTGGCGGCGCCCCATTCCTGCCGGGCGCTTGAATCGTGCGTGCGCCTTTTTTAAAATAAAAAATAAAAAATAAATCTTTGGCGCCGTGCTGACAGAATCGTCCTCCACAAAGCTCCCGGTTGACCGCAAAGGAGGGCGTGTGTCACGCCTGGTGACATGGGAGAAGAGCGGTAGAAGAGACGTGATGAAAGAAAGATCCTGTTAGCGACATTCGGTCCTTACTTGTGTATGTGTGAGGCGAGTAGGGCGTAACTGACTAGGCGATGGGTAATGGATACGATCGGTCGCGCTGGCCCGCGACGTTTTTCAAGTCCTTGACCGTGTCCATACACTTCCGCGGTGTCATCATGCACGGTGCGTTCGAGATCACTGTAGATACATGCCACCCAGCGTGGGCTGTCGATCAGACCGTTTGCTTGCGTTGCCGCTTTGCTTTGGTCGAACGTCGGACGTCGTTTTTAGTAGCACGTGAACGAGGTTCGCCCGAAATCGGACAAGGTGGAAGGCTTTTTCGATCGACTCATCGAAAGGTGACGTAGTACCGTCGAGAATCCCGCGCGCTGGCTGTCCGCCGTGAGCATACGTACGGGCTGACTTTCGCGTCCTGCGATGCACCGCGTTCACAAAGACGTCCTGACGGAACGATGATATACTTACGATCAGGCTCGTAGCAACTCATAGGCGATGTGTCGAACGTCGGCCCGCCAACTAGATACTTTAGTATCCCTGATTTCGTACGCTTTCGCTACGTAACTATACAAATTTGGATACTCGCCAACCACGCTTCCTCCGATCTCGTGCCACCTCGACCGGAGTCACACGACCACCTACAGACGTGCTCCTCGGATACGATGCACGTTCCATTTACGCAACTGATAGGTACAAACAAATTCTTCCTGCTGAATCAGTGCAAGCAAACCACCCAAAGTTGACAGGTTCTTGCAAGACATATGTATATAGATTCAAAGCCTTGCATCAGCACTACAGCCAGTCTAAAGGACATCCATAAACATTTCAAACGAGACAGAAGAGACCGTTACTGCCAGAAGCAGTGAGATCTAGGATGTGTGATGAACCATGTCATGCTCAGTTTTGAAGGGATGGTCAAGGCACTCATGACAAGCACCCTAGGGCAACAGTAGTGAGGTGAGATGGTACCTAGTAAGTTGTAGTGTTGGTCTCAAAGTGTCTGGTGGGATCATGTGCAATGTGATGAGTGATGTTGGTGACAGTTGAGGCCAAGTACTAGTGAGAATGGTTTGTGAAGTTGTGCTGCAACACCTAGCATGTACTAAATAATTTAAACTCAGAATCCATGAATGCAACAAACAGCAACCCATATCCATGAAGCATCCAGAACAGATGGCCCATGTTGCCACTGCATCAAGCACCTTACAAAGAAATGCAGCAACCAATCATACAGCATAAAATACTCCACAGGTAAAACTTTCATACTGTTCTAGAGTACACATGGAAAAAAAGCAAGGGCAGAAAGCATTCCTTTAGGTGAAGGTACTATGTGCTAGGCTGCAAAAACCAACTCAGCATGGAAATATTGATCTATTTGACTACCCACAGATTGGATGATGCAGGATCACATCCATGATAAGCTTCCTTCTTGCCTTGTGATCTGCAGTATGATAATGGTCATAGAGACCTTTGAGCTCCTTGGCCACCTGTGCAGATGTGCTAGATGTGTGGTACTTTTCTGCAGCAACATTGAATGGATCAGGGTGCTTTGCTTGGGGAAAGAAAAAGGAATATTGAAGAACAAGTAGAAGACCTGGAAAAATTATAAACATTGCTCAATAATAAGTTGGCATAACATGCCTATTCCCTGTTGAAGGATATCTTTCCATGCTTGCTCCTGCAAAAAATACATTCAGTTAATAAATAACCATCATATGATAAAATATATCACGTGAGAGTTGTGCATGCTATATGATGAGATCTGTAGAACAATGTGCTAAGAAAAATACACCACTAATTATATTATGAGTATGAACCTGCTGGGAGTGCTCATTTTGCAACACCTGGATAATATTAGCTATCCATGTTGGTAAGTTAAAAAAGAAAACCAACTGTCTAAAATATAAGATAAATAACATGTTTCAAACAGAATGAAAAAAAAAATACTTACTTGCTAAAGGTAAATAATATGTTGGTGTGAGAAACAAAATATGTGTTACAGAACATTTGCTTACATCCTGTTATGATCAGTGATACCCCCCTATCTTTTCTTTCCTTGTTACATAATAATCTCTCTCAGTCTTCTTTTGATTCTTTTGCTATGTGACACAGTAACATTGATCTCCCTTTATGTTCTAGATTTTACTGTGTCTATTTACACTTACTATCTATTTTTACTTAGAGATCTCTGATCCCATTCCTATGCATTTCCCTCTGCACAGCCTGCACTATTTATCACTCTTATTTTCCCATCATCACACATAGCCTTTGATCGCAGCACCTCTGCACAGTTTTGCATAGTGTTATACTTAGTGTCTGCGGCCTCATGGCTGTTTGCTGACTCTTGGTGACTCAGTATGATTGGCACCACTTAGTATAAATACTGGCTGCTCATGTACAGTAGCTCTAAGCAATTCCTACCTTAGGTTTTTGCCTTCATCCTCAGTCCTCCTCTTGAGTCCTCCCTAAGCTTGGCCTTAGTGCCTCCTCCTCCTC
>JBBPLE010000300.1:1573-26361 GCA_038089675.1 Boletales sp. KT-2023b | reverse complement strand
GATACCTTGATCCCTTTACCTCCATAGTTTAACGTGGGCGATGCCGCTAAACAGATTAGTGGTCTTTAGCTCGCGAAACAAGACGCATATACCCACCCAAGTGACTGAGTACATCACCCGAGAAAGTTCCATCATCGATCTGTGCCTCCGGTCCCCCTTTGATCTTGTGGAAAAGCGAGGCAGGATCACATTCTAGCAGACCAGTAAGCAGGTTAAGCCGTCCACGGTGGGGCATGGCAATGATAATGTGGGTCATGTCAGCTAATGTCATACAATGTAAGTTAGCAGCATGCAAGACAGAAGCAAAACAAAAGACATACCGTGCGCCGCCGCGCAAAACAGCGCGTCGAGCGCAGGCAACATGGATTCACCACCCTCTAATCCATACCGTTTCAGGTTCGGAAACTTCGTCTGGAGAAACGTGTCAAACACTTCAGAACGCGCGAGAAGTTCGTGTGTTCTCCGTTGGCGCTCCGGAGCAGTGGAATGAACGACGTTTGCAGCCTCGGATTCGAGTAAATGCGCGAACCAAAGTCGTTCCGTCTTGCTTCGGAGGTCCATGTACTCGTATGCGATACGTCCCACATAGACTCCGTTGAGAAACCCGGTGATCTGGTCGAGAGTCCAGTTCTTCCCCTTTCCGTGACCTTCACCAGCCCAGAGGATACCGTCAACGTTGTATTCAGCGGAAGGGTCAGTCAAGCCGTATCGGGTAGGTTCAAGTGCTGCGACACGTTCACGGCGAAGGAGGTCGAGCGGGTCAATGGATGCAGCACGGTGGCCATGGGTACGAAGAGCATCAGCGTAGCGTAGCAAAGGAGCATTCGTTGCTCGGTTGGCGAGTTGCTCGGACGTGTCTATTACCGATAGTGGGTGAACAAGTGGAACGAGACATACGAACACGTACAGTCTGGCATGGTGAACTCGCGTACCCTTCGAAAACCGTACGACTCGTCGTGATAACGTCGTCTGAGGACGACGACCCTGCCTTGAACCTTGCTTTGGCCGGTCGAACCGAGTCGCCAAAGGAGTCGTCCTACAGGCGTGTCTGCAACCCGAACGTGGGTGTACATGATAGAGCTCGTCGTATGGCGAAAGTTGGAACAAGACGAGATTGTCGAACCAACGAAAACGTTTACTCTTCCGAGTTAGGGCGGTCGGATGGAACTTGGTTCGAAGCGAAGCTGTGTATGTAATGGGCACGGCTTACCCCGGGACATTGAACTTATTTCGAGCTCATCGTCCTACGGAATGGACAATAAACACGTCCAATCCGGTTCATCGGGTTGCTGTCATCGGTCCATCGACGTTTTAGGAAGCGCCTAGATTGGAGAACTGCGGGTCCCAAAAAGGCTGGGGCAAGGGCTAGGGCCAGGGCAATGCCCCGAATGTAACACCTTAGATCCCGAGGAGTTGAGGTATTGCTGGGTAAAATTATTCAGGTTTCAGATGGGATGATCAAGGCATGAGATTGTCCCATTGCACACATCGAAGCAAAGGTGACATTTTTCCGTCACGAAAACTGCTGAGCAACCTTTGATTGATTGGAGTTTTTGATTCCACCAGGCGATAATAGTCTTGCAGCCAGATGGACGACTTGCACTTGGAAAGTAAGTGTGATAGTTGTGAATATGTCCAGGAACGTCTAGACCAAGCAGCATCTCCGCTCTTCGTGCAAACAACCAGCTTCGTGGTGTGCGCATGGTGCATCATACTGCTATTAATTTCTGGAGCATAGCAACCCACATGCCCCACAAATCAAGTTCCGCCTTGACCTGCACGCAGTGTGCTCTCACGTCCTGCAACTCGCCACTTCCAGGTTATTCATAGTTGCAACCCGCGCCTAGCTTGTGAGTGACCAAGCGCGAGGATGTGTCTTAGAAGACAGGTACGCGTGAAAACCGATACTACCTTTGATCTGCTGAAATTTTGCAGTCGGTGTTGATGAATGTCAGCGACGGAGCTGGTCAATCCAACGGGCCCAGTCTACCAAATATCATGGTACTCGGCCCAATGGGGGGCGGAGCCAGTTCCGTCGTCAACCTGATTGCTGGCAAGAGCATTGCCCGGGTCTCAAACGATACATCACGATGCACGAGAAAGATGGCATCCTACCATATCGAGCTCAGAGACGGGGCAAAAAGCGTCCCAATCACGCTTTACGACATCCCAGGCTTCAACTATAACGCTAAATCCCCCCTCGAGTTTCCCCGGGTTCCTATCAGTCTCGCTATCATTTGTATGGAAGACTTTCCGGCGCAGGTCAGGGCCACCGCGGACTACTTGCAGAACAAGTGGAAGAAACATGGCGATGGCAACATTCCGGTTCTTGTCGTCATCAATCATATCTCGCCGAAGCCGGACAATGGCTGGTGGGAGGAGAATAAAAAACACTTCCCCAGTCTTGGCGTCGTAACCGACCACGTCTGCTTGATACGATCGAAGAAAGACGAATCCACAAGACAATTGCAGTCTATTATTATCCAACACTTGACCGCCCACAAGATTCAGAGCAGAAAACAGGCAACGTGATACTACAAATCAATCTTTACATCCAACTTCGTATTCGAGTTTCTCTCTTGCTCTGACTAGTGGCATGTATAGGCTTATACTCGCTTTTATTAGCCGTATGTTCGACATATGTCCTCTGCATCACCTTTTTGTCATTCCCAGTTTGATACCTGACACTGTATCACTGAAACAACAAACCTAGCTAAGACGGTTCCATCTCCGTAGCTCGACTGTAAAATGAACACGAAAAGACTGCAAGTATTACCAACGAGTCCTAGATATCACCTCTGCCAGACACAAGACCACCACTACCTTCAACTCGCATTAAAACCGGATCCCACACGCGAGCAAAACAGATAGGCAACAGCAAGGTGGATCAGCATTTGACCGGGATACTGCGGAATAATGCAGTTAGCCTTGCCTGCTTTCTTTAAGTTCGATATCACTTGCCCGTTCTCTGATGTCCCATGCACTGTTCCAGAATCAGTCGGCGAACTTGCTCCTCAGATCGATCTCTCCGCTTCCGCAAAGTCTGGTTGAGGTCGACCTCCCTCAGAGGCAACGTGGTGATGCAGGTGTGTGCATCGAATGTATCGTCCCCAAAGTACATTCGCTCGATCTCCGTACCGTTCGTATGGCCACCTCCGATGGACGTATCCCACCAGGCCTCCATCCCACCGTCTGCGTCAAATCGTTCCAGTTCGGTCACGACGGCGATCATTGGGATGCGCCGTCCGGGAACAATGTGACGGATGCGACGGAGAGTGTCGGGAACGACCATCATCGGCTTGTGCTTCCGAAGACAATATACGAACAAGTCGATCCCCTCGTTCCGTTGTATGGAACGAATCATGTCGAGAATCGCCCCGTCGCACAGCCGCCCACCAAACCCAGGCATCTCGTACACGCGAAACTGTGTTTCAGGCTCGCGAAATGTGACGGGATAGGGTTTGATTTTTGGGTTAGTGCTTTTGGCATTGGAGTGTTCGTTGCTGATGGGGTGTCCGTTGATGAGGTTCACGAGAGAACTGACGCCTACCCCGGTACGGCCAAAGATTACGACCACGTACGGCTTGTTTACCTGGAATGAAAGTGAGCGTTAACGGAGATGAGTCAGGCACATCGATTTACCATACGTGGATATCCGTCCAAAGGTCGACCTGCTTGGTCAGTGTGCATCGAAAGGGCACTGTCAGCCGCGACTGGGCGTAGGAACACTGAAGGTAGATGATAAAAGACGCCCCCCAGGTGGAAAGCAAGGGTTGGCGCCTATTCCATTGCAATGATGCATCGCCTCATGGAAAACGCATGTGACGGCGTAAAAAAACCGCGGAGTTTTGTTTTGTTTGGCAAGACCTTTGGAAATAAATAAAAGACCAAATAAAATGGCGTTCCAAACATTATCCAAGATTTAATCATCAGCAAGCAGATCCTGTTGTACTCTACCGGAAAGTATAATGAAGCTCAGACAATTCCGAAAATGATAGTAGTTCCCGAAGTTTGTCAAAGGTACGTCGCTGCGGCCTAATATCAGGTTCTTTGTTGATTTCCCCTGTGCATATTACAGGTAGTCTGGCATGGCACGATTCCACCCACGTGTTCGAGTCTATGAAAGCGATTGGTTGCTGTTTCCAACAATAAACCTGACATGTGTCCCTACACATAATTACTACTGATCCCTGGATATCCTTATAGTGCATGGCTGAAAAATCGCTGATGGTCCATGAGCCGTCTGCATCAGATATCCTTTTTAGTGTTTCATGACCGTCAACAGGTTCCGACCTCCGAGTTCCGCCCTCTTTTGTCGTGGTGCTTCGGTATGTCATGTAATCTTTCTCATTGATCCCATCGGACAGAATCGCACAACTGCCATGACTTGCATTTGGACTTCAACTTCAACGCGAGGAAACGGAGGAAAGTATAAAACTTGCTAGTTGTTAGCAGTCGACCGCCCTGGTTTACTATTATTAAGCATATGCTTCAACATCCGCCATCGCAAACTTTATCCATTATTTTTACTACCGCTGTGGCTTTGGTATCTGCCACACCTGGCATAGACGAGTATCTCGTATGTTGCCAACTTCAATCGGACGGGAAGAATAAGTAGCCCCGGCGTGTAGTTTTACCCACGGGCTGGTCTTGTCGAGCGCCAAGGGACAAATCCCTTTGGAAATTCCTGTGGAACGGTCATCTATGATTGCTTCGACCTAACGCCGAGTAAGCATCGCGCTCTGCACGGTGAATGTTCAGCTAAAACTAGCAGAGTGCGTCGCTATTTTTACTATCCCCTTGGTTGCAACACTCGGTGTATACACTGTGTCGTAGTTGCCCTTGCGATAGGTGTGGGGGCAGCATTGAAAACATTGGGCACGCAATCAGAACGGATGCCAAGGTTCCGATGGGCAATGCACTGCTGGAGAGTACAATCGTTGCCCTTGTTCTTGAGACTTTTGCACACTCGTGATATTTTGTTTACTCTCCAGCAAAACGCACCCACAAACGATAAGGTGGGCCTCGACTACTATCAAGCCCAGGAAATGTAATACAGGTCCGAAATATACAGTAAACTTTAGTGAACTAGTTCAGACACGGTATTAATGGTACGGGTTGTTTGTTTGTTTTACGACCATCAACTTCTTGTTGTTCTAGATACCATATGGTCGATATATTCGTCGCATTTGATCTGCATCGGTCAATTGGACAAGGTCGCAACAATCACCAAAGCTTTCGACTGTCAACCATCAAGTCTAGACGACGATAAGTTTCCCTGTTCATATCGCTTCGCTGGGATCAACAAGGCGTGGGTCCGCATTCGCCGGTCCTGTCTACACGATCCGATGGCGTTTTTCCAATTACGTCGATTTCCCAGGCCAAAGGTGCGCGAGCGGCTGGAGGGATCCACCTCGGCCGTGCAATGCGGACGGTTGCAATGGCGTCGACAACACGTGCCACCAGGCTGGGAATTACCAAGGCTGCCCTTGTCAGAAGGTATGAGCGTCTGTATGCTGCAATGTCAATGCCAGAGGATCGATCGTCGTCGCCAATCGTTCAGCTTCTTATTTGCTGCTTCGCCTTTTTGTCTGCCTTTTGGACAATGTCGGTCGTCACCGGAGTTATGTTCATTCCAAGCCATAAGTTTCTGGATAAATTTACCGTAAACCGGGCGGACAAGGAATATCGCATAGCGTTGTTTTTGACCCAAGGCGTGGTTTTTCGCCGCAAGTTGCAACAGGCGTTCGGCCATCATGCATCAAAAAGGCAATGATATCGAGCCGGCCCGAGGGTATCGCTCAGGTTGCCGTATGATGCTGTCAAGGTCACTACTACGCACTTGCGCACCTCATCAGAGCGGTGAGTCTCTGGATGTTATTAGACCGTATGGTGCTGGCTGCGCCGAAAAGTATGAAACGAGAACAAATACCCATGTAATGATGATCGTCCCCTGATCGTTACGTGTGGGAAAGAATTATCTAATTTCCGCGTTCAACCGTGATGAATTGCTAGTATTGCTCGTCCGACTCCGAGGTCAAGTAAACCCCGAAATGTGTCGCTAATTATTCTTGCTTTCACAGCGCCATGTCATGATACATACAAGCTAGGTGTACCAAAGGAACGACAAACAAACGAGGACTATGGAAACGAGCGTAAGTAGTGCATATATGCCGGTCATAAAGAGAAATAGAGCGTCTGGGTATACTATCGTGAACAAGCATTTACGGTGGACGGTGAAAGGCGCTGCCCATCGACTAGTCGTGGTCGTACAGAAATAAAGAGAACAAACACAGAGCCGCATCAAACGTATGGTAGGTCAGGGAGATATCCCGCGCTTTTCACATACGTAACCCGTTTCGTGCCATTGCAGTTCCTCCAAATCAGGTTCCTGACGGCCTGCGTAGACTGATATCGTCGTTCGTACAAGTCCATGTTGTACGAGACGTCTTCTCGGGACAACGTCGTCACGCAAGCGTGGTCGACGAATTTCAAGCCCCTCGATGCAAGCATGTCGCCGTTCTTTCTCCCCCCTGACCACCAGTCTTCCATCGACTCGCCATGTTTCTCGAGGCCTGTAACAACGCCCACCATGGGTACTCTCTCCGGCACAGCGGATCGAGCGGCGCTGTAAATCTTCTTGGCGATACCTTCCTTTGGTCTCAGACAGTAGATGAGGAGGTCGATGCCCCGCTCGGTGTAGAGCTCGCCAATAGTCTTTTCCGGGGAGAAGTCGTTGCCAAATCCGGGAATGTCATAGATATCGAACGCATGTCCGTTGATCTCCACCCTATATGCGGCCGGTTCCAGCGTGCAGGGGTGCATGTCGGTGCTGAAAGGTGCGTCTTCGCGACCGACGATCAGATTCACGAGAGAGCTGATGCCCATGCCAGTGCGTCCAAAGACGACAATGACGTGCACCCGGTCGCCCTGCGTGTGTGTGACCAAAAAGGACGTCGAACGAAAAACCTTTTTTAGACATACGGGACGAAAACGTGTTTGAAAGGAGGACTCACATTATCGACCGGCATGGGCATCGTTTGAGATCTGGTTTCGAATGGGTTGAACCCGCGTAACCGACTTAACACGGGTGTGTCGCTGAAGAGCTTGCTGGGCGTGAAGAACGACGCCATCCTCAAAGTTGGGGGGTGAGAGGAAGACACACGCGGTGGGTGAGGGTAATTTGGAGCTCAACAACGGCGTTCTTATCCTTCGGCATGGTGGCCCTTTTAAAAAGCCATTTCCCAGTGGGACGAAGGACGCCTCATGGAAAGCGTGCCGCACGCACCCGCGCTGGATGCATGCTTTACGGTGTCCTCCCCCCATTCTGGGCTCGTGCTTTTGGATTTTCCCCCACTCTTCTCCCGTCGACGTCACAAACATGCCCCGGGAGAGCAGCCGAATCGCCTTCTTGTATGGGTGGCGCTGGTGTTTGGTTGGTAATGGTTTGGCGTGAAGGTGGTTATCACCACTTTCTCGGCGTCACGGAGCGTTCGCGTGCTCAGCTGCAGGTTCGCCTCATGTTCCGATCCTCTGTTCCGAGGGATGTGGCACAATCGCTTGTAGGTAGACAAGCGACCTACTTTTTACGTGTTGAGGATGCGAACAAAGCACAAGCTGACGAAGCAGTGTTGGTCCTTTTCTCCCAACTTTGAGAGGACCGCAGGCTGATCCCCGTCCGAATGTCGACATGAAATCACGTCAACCTGAACATATGAAGTTGGACACGTGCACAGGGATTGATCGCGATATTGGATTCATACAAGTTGCGCCAATGGTACAGCGACGAACGTTCTATCTATCTATCCTACACACGCAGCGCAAGCTCCCCACCATACGTGCCTCACGCATCTATCGCAACCCATTACCGCCGCAAGGTCGGACGCCTGAGCCACCCACCAGATGCCAACCGAAGCGAGATACACGACAAATTAATTTCCAAAGAACATGTCTCCTCGGCGAACCCTACCAATGCCTCTCTTCTCAGCCCAACAATTCCTCGTGATCAGTTGTTTTGCTGCCCTTTCCGACTCGGAAAGTCTGTCTTTGAAGATGGCATCGCGGGTGGTCGAAGGGTCCAAGGTTGTAACACAGGCATGATCTGCGAACACCATGCGTCTTGCTTTCAAATCTGCTTCGTTGGTCGACCACCAATGCCCCATCGTCTCGCCATACCTCTCGAGGCACGTTACGACTGCGACGATGGGCACGTCGTCTGACACGGCAGAGCGTATCGCGGTATAGTTTTGGTATCCCGCGTTCGCGTCTCCGCGGGTGCCACGCAAACAGTTTACAACGAGGTCGATTCCAAACTGGGCGTCGAGTTCTCGGAGGACTTTGGTGATGGCAGAGGTGGGACATTTGGAGGAACCAAAGCCGGGAGAGTCGATGAGTCGGAAGGAACGACCGTTGAGCATGAGAGAATATGAGGTGAAGGTTTTGGTGCAGGGACTGACGTCGGTGGAGATGGGCGCTTGGGACACGCCTGTGATCATGTTGATAAGGGAGCTGACCCCGACGCCAGTTTGACCGATGATGACGACGTTGAAAATGTCCTGGGACGCGTTCAGTGAGGGAGATATGATTGTGGAGACAGAGCCGAAGTTGGAGGGGACCGACCTTTTCGCTGTGGGCATCTTCGTGGGTAATTTTTTTCAAGAGGTCATTGATGAGGAACGCTTTTGAATCTTTGCGAAGGAAGGCAGGGAGAAAGTGCATGCCAACAAACGGTCAGAGGCACACTGTTCGGGTGCTGCAGCGTTGTGATTGGGGAAGCGCAGCCTCGCGAGGGTGGGTGCACCGCTTTTGAAATGTTGATATCGATAAGTGCGCAGGGTGACGAAGAAGCGGCAACGTTGCGAGCTGACCGTCGAGGTTGGACGACGAGGAGACCGCGAGGCGGGTGGTGGAAATGAGAGGATATGGGCATTTTAGGGCACTGGCGGTGCTGGCCTGGGCCCTTGACTTGACATACATAGCCTACACCACGTGCCAGGGTCCTGAAATTTGGCTCTTGCAAGGCAGTCTGACTCGATGGCTTTGACCGACCGCAATGGAGTGGCGGTGGTCTCTGAACCTGATTTTCGGTGACTGCCACACTTTTTGACATCGTGTTGACTTATTTGCCTGGAAGGCGTAGCACATGCCGACGGCGCTGATCGGGAAGGTGGAGTGCGTCAAAAGTCGGAGAGAGTTCTGTTTCTGGTTGACAAAGGGAGATACGAATAGCAGGAGGTTCTCGGGATGGATGGACCTAGCGCGACTGCACACGCGAGAGCCGAGGCAGCCCGAGGAAGGCCCGCACGTTCGTGAGCACATACATATTTACATACATAACGATATGCGCGTCAAGTCGGAGGTGCTGGTTTTGGTGTCGGACGGCTGGAAACGGTCGCGGGTGTGCAGGAATGGAAGGTACAGGGGCGGCCCGGAGCTTGCCGTGAGTTGTTGGACCCCTTTGGTGGAACGCTGGGCGGGCAAAAGCTGTACGACCAGGGCGGCCACGTCGACCTGTGGGCGGATACGGTTCGAACCAGCCAGGTTCTTCGTAGATCACGACGACCACGCTGCGATTCGTGCAGGTGTGTCCAAATTCAGCACACCAACCTCAAATCATCCGACGTGATCCCAAATCCACTCAACTCGATAATCTATTTCCCTGGGCACATAAAAGCTCGCCGTCCCCGTCCCTTCTTCCTTTTCCACAACCATCATGAACTCCTACCAAGAACCGTACACCCGTGCTGGCGACGACATCTCTCTCGATGCCGTCCGCGAACGGGTACGCGCTCTTGAAGAGGCTCACAAGGCACACGGCGTACAGCTCTCCGGCAGGATCGTCCACGTCTGCCACTACCTCCCCGTCGTCCCTACCCTCATCAACCACACTTCCCCGGCTGCCGCAGGCGTCCTCAGTCCCCCACCCTCGCCCCCTACCCCCGCCGGAGACGTCCCCGCTAGCCCCGTAGATACCCAGGAGGAGGGAGCGCGACCGGCTTCCATTCCGTCCAGGCGCTGGAAGTTTGCACCCAGGTATGGTCATGCCGCCATGATCTCGGGTATCCGCTCCCTTTCTGCTACTCACGATCAGCTCATCGTCGGCTGGACCGGCGATATCCTCTCGAGCCCTCCCGGGGGTGGTGCGTCCGCGGAAGAGAACGGAACCGCTGGCGACGACGAACACCGCATTCCGAGCCATCTGGTCAGCCAGGCGGATAGAGAGGCTTTCCAAGCGGAGCTCGTCGGATATGACGAAAACGGCCAGGGCCAAGGAATCGAGGGTAACATGGGCAAACTCGAGTACGTTCCCGTGTGGCTAGAAGACAAGGTCGCCCACGGGCATTACGAAGGCTACTGTAAAACGAGTGAGTGTCGCTTTTGGGTCGTCTCGTCACTTTGGTTGGCACAATCTTATCGTCAAATGGCGACGCGTTTTGGCCCGCTTCTTCGACGCGCAATTACCATATATGCGTTCTGTGTGCCGTTTCTTTGGCGGCACTTGTGTTCGAGATGTAAATCGGGTCCGCCCAATCACCCCAATCCGTATGATAAGCGCTCATTGATCGCTTGATCTCGTATCTCGGTGTATTTTTTCAAAGCGAATAACCCTGATTATCACGAGGAATCGGAGCGATGTCCCGGTTGCTCTTCGTTCCGCGCATATATGCTGTGTGTAGACATAAAGATTGACGTCACTTCATTCCCTTCTTTGTTTCTCGATTAGAGGTGGCACTTTTCTGTTTCAAATGCTGACCAGATCCCGTCTAAAGCACTTTGGCCGCTGTTCCACTACCTACTCTGGCAAGATGTTGCGACAGAGTATGCGTCGGCAGATGCACACTGGGTACATTACGACCAGGCACGTCAAATCTTATTCTACTTTGTCACCATCGATGTTTATCTCGATATACAGGCAAATCAAGTGTTTGCCGAACGTATTGCGTCTGTGCTCAAGCCGGGTGATTTAATTTGGGTACACGACTACCACCTGCTTCTCGTACCAAAGCTATTGCGAAGTAAAGTGGGTGAAAAGGGCGCCGACGTGTGAGCACGTTCCGCTCGATTTCTGTACAAGTTCTGATCGTGTATAGAATCATCGGGCTCTTTGTCCACACCCCATTCCCAAGCTCAGAAGTGTTCAGGTGTTTGCCGCGTGTGTTGGTTGTTGGCTTCATCGTTGTGACATCTCACGAGTTAGCCAGGTCGCAAGGAGATCCTTGAGGGCATGCTGGGTGCCAACCTTGTTTGTTTCCAGACATATTCTTACACCCGTCACTTTACGTCCACCTGCGTTCGCGTTTGTGGATATGAGACAACGACTCGCAGCCTTCCAGCCACCATACCGTCGAATACCTCCTCTATGTTGTCGCCCAGCACGCAGTCCCCCTCCGTCCATCCTGATCGCGGTGGATCATTCATTCCTACAGAGAACAAATACATAGGCATCGATGTACAGGGACATATTGTTTCCGTCTCTCACTGCCCGGTCGGCATTGATGCGGAGCGTGTAGCAAAAGACACATTGCGCCCAGGTATTCAGCCCAAATTGGAGGCCCTCCGAGCGCTATACGCGGATAAGAAGATTATCGTGGGGAGGGATAAGCTGGATGTCGTCAAGGGAGTGATGCAAAAAGTATGTCACTTATTTGGCGGCAGACTCCTTCTGCTTCCTCTTCTTCCTTGCTCGGGTCTGATAACGCATGTATGACTTAGCTCCGTGCCTTCGAGAAACTCCTGCATGATTACCCTGAATGGCAGGGTCAAGTTGTGCTCATCCAGGTGACGTCTCCGTCGCTCACTGATTCTCCCAAATTAGAACGGCAAGTATCGGAATTAGTCGCCCATATCAATGGAGAATACGGAAGTTTGGACTTTATACCCGTGCATCATTAGTACGTTATGGCCCCTTTATGTTTACATATTTCATCTCCTTGTTTTCATGACACTGACCCATTGTCACCTTGTGTAGCCATCAAACACTCAAGAAAGATGAGTTTTATGCACTTCTCTCGGTTGCAGATTTGGGTGTGATCACGCCACTTCGTGATGGCATGAACACGACCTCGATGGAGTTTGTCATTGCACAGGAACGTACGAAGCGATCGCCCCTCGTCTTGAGTGAGTTTATGGGTATCAGTCAACACATGGGTCAAGCGCTACAAGTAAATCCGTGGGATCTTGGGGTGCGTTTCCCCGTATCACTAGCTCTTTTACACTCAGCCTTGAACAATTAGGATGTTGCTGCGGCAATGAATGACGGTCTTGTTATGTCCTCCCCATCTAAGGTGTCCCGGCATGAAGCACTTCACAAAGTCGTGACAACGCATACCTCGCATACGTGGGCAGCACTTCTCGTCAAGATGCTCCTGTCCCAAATCAACGGACAGACGGCTTCTCGTGGGACGCCTTGGCTTACTAAAGATTTGCTCAAAGATAAGTACGAGAAGGCGAGCAAGCGCCTGTTCTTGTTCGACTACGACGTACGTATCATCCATTAGCCTTCTGTTGATGATAACGATGGCGTGGGTGATTTAGGGAACGCTTACTCCCATCGTCAAGACGCCGTCGATGGCGGTTCCTTCGCTTGATGCGCTGAACGCCCTCACAAAACTCGCCGCCGATCCTCGCAACGTTGTCTACATCGTCTCCGGCCGTGACCAAGCCTTTTTGGAACAACACCTCGGCCACATCAAGCATCTCGGTATGAGCGCCGAACACGGTGGCTTTATCCGCGACCCTAACGGGACAGGCGCGACGGAGGACGAGGAACTGTGGATGAATTTCACGGCCAAGCTGGACATGGGCTGGATGGACGAGGTGGCCGAAATTTTCAGGTATTACACGGAGCGGACCACGGGCAGCCATATCGAAGTCAAGAAGAGTTCGATTACGTGGCACTATCGGGCGAGCGATCCCGAGTGGGGGTGAGCGGGTGCTTGTTGTCTCGCTCTTGGTCGGTTTTGCTGATGAAGGTTGATAGGCTGTTCCAGTGCAGACAGTGCCAGGACCTGTTGGAGAACAATTTGGCGCACAAACGTCCGATCGAGGTGCTCGTAGGGAAAAAGAATTTGGAAGTACGCCCGTTGGCGGTGAACAAGGTCTGTCTTCGTCTTGTTGAGACGTCCGACCCTTGCTGAGCTGGATCGTCCGTCTAGGGCGAGATCGTCAAGCGGATTGTGTACATGCATCCCGACGCGGAGTTCATTTTTTGCGCGGGCGATGATAAGGCGAGCTCAACATTATATGACATGTCTCGTTCGATGGCTGATGCGTACCAGACTGACGAAGATATGTTCCGGGCGCTACACGTCTTTTCGCCCGACACGGTCGGCAAGGCGCACCTCGAAGCCCCATTGTCCGTCACCCTCGTCGACGACAACAGCAATGGTGCGTCATTACCGCCCGTGGAGCTGGCCATTGCGCCGGACGCAATCTTCACGACGTTGGTGGGTGCGAGTGCGAAGCGGACGTTGGCGAGCTGGCACTTGACAACGCCCGTCGAGGTGGTCGATCACATGTTGTCCCTCATTGGGGAGACCATTCAGGGGTCCACCGTGGGTGGTATCGAGGGGGTGGGGCCCGCGGGGTATTTGTGAGCGTGCGTTTGATTTGGTTTTTCCGAGGGCAAGCGTAGATTATTATTCTCCTTTTTTTTCCTGTCGATGTGTCTATCGTCTATCTTGATTATTTGTTGGGAATGAGGGCGACGATAGAGTCACGAAGTATCTTTGCTTGTCACTGCGGGCCGTTACAGGGTGTCGATGCGTATTTGGATACCAGTCGAGCTGTGGAGTATTTATGATATGATCGGTGATGACGACTTGCTTTTTTCATGGAGCGTGTTTCGCGTCAAAGGATGGATGCGTGCATCCACGCATCGATCTCCACTGTCCACTGGCCTCTTAGGGATTGACGTCAACCGTACAACCATGTCGCGATTTCCTGGCTTGATTACCTGTGTTCCGAATCTGATCAGGCCCGAATTCCGGAAGTTTCTTTTTTCTGTAATTAGCAGGGTACTTGTAAAAATACAACAAAAAGTATCATAGGCTTACAACAAAAAAATTAAAGCTATAGTCAAGTGAGCAACAAGAAGTCGCGACTCGCGAGGACGTGCGGTGACACACAGGCAGGCCGTATGTCATGTTAATTCTGCACGGAGCCAACCACCAAAGTCCTGTACCGCATGTAATGTCCAACAAAAGGCGACCGCCTTATAGGACAATAAACGAGGATTACAAAAAAAAAAATTCTGCGCATTTACTGTGGCAAGCTGATCCCGCGGTAAAATTCTATGAGGGTAGTGCGCTCGTCGGGTGCGGGCCCCGCGCGCGGTGCTCACGTGGGTCCTTGGCGTTGGGGGCTCCTCACGTACAGTCTCCATAAATGGGATTTCCCCCTCCGGAGGGTGGCGCCAAGGTCCCCCAATTGAGTTCGTGACCGTGGGATAGCCTCCGGGCTGCGAGTCTGCGACCCTGCGCCTTGTGCCCGTGTATGTACCTGCGCTCAAGTGTATCAGTGCCCAGGAACCATTTGTGCCTCTCAAAGAGAAAAAAAGTAGTCACAGCCATTCGCTTACCACTTTACAAGACAGATGACGAAACCACCTACAAGACGACACCGATACTCGTGACCACAATCAGTCCGAGTGATGCGGTTGCTATTTGCAGATGAACGCACTTCCGTGGTAGCACATTGGCCCGTGGGGATATATGGATATATACTCGCCGGTCACCACCGTGTTTGACGTGCGTCACCCTCATGAACGTTTCAGGCGTTAAAACCTTTTTGCCGAACTGAGCTACTTGAAATGTGCGTGACGGATGTTGTTGCGTCTGTGAAATACACCCTCGCGGTGCCTTCTTGTCGGGCGTGCTCTCTGTCCCATCCATGAGTTTCCACACACCGCTGTCGGTGGCGGCTACGATCGTGCAGCAGAATGACTATGTCTCTCGTGAGGGCTATCTTCCGCTGCCCATCTATCGAGCTCATTTTGGTCGCCAGTCGGGATTGTCACTGCCATCACGTATGATTACGGTAAGTCATATACGTTTGTACTCGTTTCGTGATTCACCATGAACTTGACCTTGACGTGCTCAGCCCTCACATTTTCGGCGGAGGTATGTCCGTAGTAAATTGCATGGGTCGAACGATTCACTCACGGCATATTTCCGCAGGTTGAACACATTTGGGTCAGAAGTCACCTTTTTGGACAAAGCAGCGTATCCTGACGTGGCTATAGAACCAGCCGTGGACATGGGTATCTACATTGTTCATCCTCGTGTGTACTCCGGCCTGCTCCACTATTTCGTACCATGACGGATCGCACTCCACGTTTAGCTTCGCTATTTCGGACTGCTATCTGCCATGTGTGTCTTTTCTTTACATGAGTTGTGAATCTATTCCTAATCGATTTACTAGGATTGGTAGTCTCTGTGGGTTGATTGCCTTGTAACTAAGACCGAATTTGTCGAGCTGATTCCTCCAAATTCAAGTGGGTAGCTCGTTCATACCTGGCCCCGCAGATGTAAGTCCTCTTACTATTTAATGTAATATAGATCACGAAAATGTTCCAACCCCGGGCAGGTGTATGTGTTCATGTTTCATTCTTCAGCTGATGGGTGTGATTTACCAACCAATGCGTCTATTGAACCAGCTGTGAGTATCCACTACTTCATATATCTGGTGACCGCTTTGCTCATGAGATATTCCCAAGGCAGCGTACTGTATGTCCTCGACGTGTGGTGTTGCTTCATCTTTTTTGGATCCGCAGATCGTGAGATGTCAGATTTACATCCAATAAAATGGGTTCTGAAATGATGTACAGTGCTGATGGTCCTCCGTCTCTGGGCAATGTACGATCAATCTAGGATTGTCCTTATCAGTCTGCTCGCAATATATGCCACCGAACTCGTCTTGGTTCTCATCTCTTGTTTTGTGCTCACCACTCAGAAAGTGATCGTAGGTACGTGCATGTTGAAGTTATCGTGAACATGACATAACCGCATCACTGGCGTTCCCTCCCTCCTTTAGCAACCACCACCCAAGTGCTTGCGCAATCCTTCTGCACTAGTCAAATCAATTCCAACTTTTGGCTCAAGATGCTGGCCGCGACTCAGGTCATTCTCGGTGGAATGATATGTTTGCTTGTTATCATTCGATTCATCAGCAAGTCCGTTCGGATGTACAGTGCGATACGACAGTTCCAGCTTGGCCGTTACATGAACCTCTTCGTGAAGGAGGGAATAATCTATTTTCTGAGGTATGTACTTGTCTTTAGACTTTCCGCATTGGTTAAGCCGGCGACGACGCGAAATTGTCATATATAGCATTATGTCCTATGCACTGCTCAACCTGTTTGCATTCATTGCACATATTCCGACGGAGGAAGGATGGGTGCTGCTGGGGGCGCTACAATGGATACCTGCGTTTACACTCATGCCCCGATTCGTCTTGGGATTGCGCGAACTCTACGCGCACGACGTCCGCGGACGATGCAAAGGGGAAATTGACACTGCGTTTGGTTTCACGTCGGGATTTGGCCAGGATGAGATTGCGAGTGGGATGGTGTTTGCGGACGTAAGGCGAAACGAAGGAGTGCCAGATCCAGAAGACGCGATATGCATGGGAGCGGTGTCGGTCTGCAGTACTAGTGGTGCGTGATGGATGTATGCTTCCTTGCATCCAAAGCTTGTACTCTAGTATTCATTTATACCCCGTTTTTTTTATATGAAAAACGTACCCCGGACGCTTCTTTCGGTGCCGAAAGTGTGGAACGTTGCGATCTACGAGGCGTGGCAAAATTAAACCCGACATCGGAATGATGTATGGGCCAGTCGCGTCAGGGTAAGCGACCTGGTCCTGATCATGTCAGTGGCACCCCCTGACGTCACTTCGAATGGGAAGAGAGGCGTTACATAAACGACTGGCGCGACGATCGTGACCCTGGACCATCTGAAATTCTTCTGCTCCGTGCCTCACGGGTTGGGGCACTTTTCATCAATTCATGTTGTTTGGAAATAAATCTAGTGTTTAGGCAGCTCTACACTGGTAAAGGCAGATTGCAGGTTCTGCCAGAGCGGGGATCGCTGGGGAAGAACTTGAAGGGAAATGGAAGGGCACTTGGCGCGGCCCGCCGCACGAACAAAATGCCCTCGGGCTCCATCACTCGGAGTGCCACAGCTTCACGAATAAAGTAGTACTTGATGGATCCACGAAACGACTCGGCTCTGGACGCCGGTTTGGCCCGCAGTTTTTTTCAACAAAACGGTCGTCCTTCAAGAGCCGTCAAGCCGTCCAGTCTCACAATGGGATTTTCTTGTGTATTAGCTTTAGAATTATCAGCATCGACTCGGATCGGCAGGTCGCGCCCTCCAACTCATTGAATTCACTTAACCCTATCACCACTCAGAGGACTTTTTCGCTAGTACTGCTGGGTCAATAACACCGGCTTAGGGCTCGAACGGTGTCGTATTCGGGGCTCAGTATTTCGCGTCATGCAGAGTACTGACACATATGCAGTTCCATGAAGATAAGCCCCCTGAGCGGGGAGAAAATGGACAACGGGATATCATTTCAGAAGGGAGAGTGACGGCGATGGTGGGAACGACGATATTCCAGCGCCATTAAGGGACGAAAGGCGTGGAGGTACGCCCCTGATTCAACATCAAACGTACGGAAGGACGAGCTTTTCATTTCCTGAAATTTGCCACGCGCCCGGATGATTACTGCATGGGATTTCACAAATCTACGTCTTGCGTGGCCCATTTCAGTTCACAATTCCTATTTTCATCTTCGGGAGAAATGACGCCGTATAAACCCATGTTCCGCGCTTCATAGTGCACCTGACGACTAGAGGGTTCTGAAGGAATCCGAATTTGAATTGACTAAATACGATTGATCAGATCCACGATTGGGTTGGTTCTCATCATGTCCCTGGTCTTCCGCTGTGCACATCACATGACGCGTGTCAGGGAGCTCGCTGCGACCCGTGGCCCGTCAGACGCGTCATGCCGCGAGCTATGCAACGCCCATTTGCAGAACGGTCGGTGAACGCTGCATTACTAAATACGATACTGTAAACTGTCATGCCAACGTCAACCATCTTGGCTCCGTGCTTACGTCTTTGAAACTTTGGACGTTCTCCCACATTGCCCAAAATCTTTGTTTTTATTTTTATTATTCCTCGTTTATTGACCTTCAGGTGCCCCATGGTGGACAGCACATGCATTGCAGCTTGCCCAAAGCTATCCACCGTTGTCCACAGGTCGTGTAGCTTGTGGATTGTAACATATATGCTCGAGATGGTGTCAATTGGTATGTCATCCTCCAGCGCTGGGTTGTAGAGTTAGCAGAGTGCTGACTTGGATGATTCAAACAGAGCATCATGCAGTCAGTAACGGTTGCAATGCTCGATCATTTATTTCATCGCCCCACGCCCAATAGCGCTGTACGAAGGTCCTTATCGTCTTCACCGCCTCTAATGCGGGCGCATATGTAGTCCATGGTGCGTACATCCGTGAATCCCAGTTTTACTGTCCCAGCGTTCTCTACACGTCAATCCATGGCTACAGATTTGCAGCAAGTTGCTACAGCTGTCCAGATGAATGATTTTGTCTCTGGTACGCATTTTTATGCCCCAGTCAATCCATCTCATCCTTCATACCAGTCGCGACTCTCGTTGCGGTCGGGTATGACTACAGTGAGGAACACCACTCTACTTCTACCCAGGAAGCATGAATTTTACAATACTATCAGTCTTAACGTTTCCACAGGAGGTGTGTTTGGTCGTGATTAGTACGTGTCACATTCTCACTAACCAACCATTAGATAGAGTACATTTGGGTGAAGAGCCATGGTTATAACACGTGACAGATATGCTGACTTTGCCTCAGAAGCAACCGTGGTCATTTGTCTCCACATTATTCGTTGTCGTATGTTTCCCGAACACATGCATAATCTTGCGCGAGCAGTTGACTGTTGTAAAAACTCAGGCTCGTTATGTTGGATTGTGTGCTGCTATGTATAACTACGTTTTCGGAAAAACTTCTCAACTGACTCCTGGTCAATGTATTAGGGTCGGCAACCTTGGTGAGTTTAGGTTCACGCCCACCTTGTCTTTCGGGCAATAAGACCCGTCGGCTGATCCACCACGCTCAAAGTAGGGACATCTTTATTGCCAATCCCTGAAAATGTATATTTTCTGACCACTACACAATAATAAAACCTCTGAAATGTTTTCGACTGTTTGCAGACGTACGTTTCCGCCCCCACCTTACATCGATCTATGGCTTTTCTCAACAATATTACATGTTTCAATATCTAGTTGTAGGTCGGCCACTTCATTTTTTGCGACACTGCTCATGGATATTTCTTAGGTATCATACTATATGACTTTTCGATGTGGGCCAGCATGGTTTTCTTCGGAGCTGCGGATTGTGAGACTCCACATTCAATTTGATGGCGACATGTCAGATCTCACCAGTTGCGTAGTAATCTTCATCCTGCGTCTCTGGGCAATGTATGACCGATCGAGGATCATTCTTTGGACCCTTATCATTATATATGCCATCGTAGTCTTCTTGACGGGAATATCCTGTTTCATGCTCACGACTGAGAACATTGTTGTTGGTATGTGAATCTTACACCGATGTCATACGTATGGTACCCCACTCAACTGGATTGCATATGATCTTTGCAGTCATCACACAAGTCCCTAATTATACCTTTTGCATGGGACAGTTCAACTCTTATGTCTGGCTTAAAACTGGAGCAATTGTGCAAGCCATCCTCGGAACGCTTACATGTCTGTTTGCTGCCATTAGGTTTATCAGGCAGTCCGTTCGATTGTACAAAGCTACAAAACAACTCCAACTCGGTCGTTATATGAACCTTTTGGTGAAGGACGGAATATTGTACTTTTTTGCGTGTGTTTACCATTTCCCCTGCATTTAATACTACTAACCACTTCGAATAGCGCACTCTCGTATGAGGTGATAAATATATTTGATTTCGTAGACGGGTTGCCAATGGACGGATGGTGGTCACTACTGCTGGTAGCGCAGTGGGTACCTGCATTCACCCTTGTCCCCCGATTTATCCTGGCCTTGCGGGAACTTTATATGCGCGATCTTCGAGGCAGATCCGGAAGGGATATCGACACAGCATTTGGTTTCACATCAGGATTTGGCCGCGGCGCTCCCGCGAGCACAATCGTGTTCGTGGACACAGAAGAAACCGAGGAGTTAGACGACAGCGAAGTCATTCAAATGGAAGAGAGGGACCTGGACATGCGAGATGGGAGTGCTTAACGGAATGCTTTGTGTCGGAAGCATGGGCCGGTGTTAAAAGTTATTTATTGATGTCAGGTTGATACGAAAAGATGATTCGAGGTCGTTGGTATTCGGCATGTCTTTTACTTAGAAGAAACTCCACTTCCAAGCTCTGAACCAAGAGGGAACGGTGGCAACTCAATCTAGACCAGAGCCGGTGACAGACGCTCAAGTGCTAGTAAGCCTACTGCGGCTTACCTAGGTACCTACAACTAGCATATATACCACCTGCGATACCGAATCACAGCGATTCGATATCACTGCCTTCTGGCGTAACGGTCCTAAGCGGCAGGTGGCTGGGCTGCTTACATTAAGCTCATTCATTATCGAGGCTATGAATTATGTTTCTGCTCGTGATAACCCACACACTCTATCGTGAGAGAGTCCGACAGCCTTTCTCCCTTCTGCTTCCACAGTTTCAGCCGTGACCGGACAGACATCGAGTACTGTACTCGCCGACCTACCCCAAAGAGATGGTTCTAAATATTTTCAGGCCTTGCATCCCCAAAGGAGATGCTTCATCTGGAAAATCATCCATTCACAATTGCAGGCAAATATCGGAAATTGTAGATCGTGAATGGATGATTTTCCCCTGCATAGCCTGCATAGCCACAGTGTTTAGTCTTTCCCAGAGCGGTTCTCTTCTCCGCGCCACGCATTCCCGCTTGTCATTAGACACTAGCAGCGGGCGAGTTGTTTCACGCACGCACCTCACCACACCTTTCACTCAACTGCCATCTCGTGGCCTCGCAGCTCAGTCCTGGGGTCATGTTACCCTGTTGTTTTTCACCGCCCACCTTTCACATCCCCTGCATGTACTACGCACTGTCTACGTACGTCATCCATCTCTACTCCCGCTCCGCTCTAATGGCTGAGGGCTGTCCAAAGACATAGCCTTGGATAACTACTATGTACCTTTATGGCAGATGCCATCAGGCAATTGGCTATTAGCTAATGGATGCGGTGATTTCAGATGCGTACGAGGGTCCTGACTCCTGATTCTGGATTCTCATGGCGGTGCTAGTACTACTTCAAGCGGCACCACACTGGCTTATGCACACCATCGCATCTCTTCGCGCGCTTCCCTTCCATGGCTTCCAATTTGCAGCAGGTTGTCACAACTATCCAATACAACAATTTTGCGACTCGTGTGTTCACATCCACTCCCGATCACCGTCAATTGCCTCACTGCTGTTGGCAGTTGCGGTCCTGACTGCTGTCGTATACGATTACAGTAAGTTTACATTTATATATCTCACCTCAAATTGATATGGATTTGCTAGTCCTCACATTTTCGATGGAGGTATGCGGCGAGTCACAAATAGTAACATTACTGATTCGAAGGGACGTCGGTTTCTTGTAGATTGAATACATTTGGGTCAAAGTTCAAATTTTGCGAACAATTCGTTGATACTAACAGGTCTACTGTCAGAATAATCGCTGGACATGGGTATCTGTGCTATTCGTTCTCGTGCGCACTCTGGTGGTATGGCCAACTCTGCACCATGACTGATCATCTTCAGTTGCGTTATTTCGGACTATGCACTGCGATGTGTGTCTATGCCCATTATGACGCATTTAATTAACCTCGGGTTGTTTCTTCAGATTAGGCGTTCTTAGTATGCTCGATTCTTGCAGCATTCGGGTCGAAAAGTTAATGGGGTCTACAATTTTAAAGGGGAGAGTTCTTTTGTATCGGGTTCCAATGTAATGCTCCTTACTCTGCATTATAAGTCATATCTGACTGTTGGCAGTCGTAAGTGATTACACCCATCTTGTTTGGATCGACAACACGAACACGACACTCCTATAGCTGTGAGTACGGTGATCCATAATCCCATGCCCATTCCGCTCATTTTCGCGTCCAAGGCAACATCATGTATAGTGTTATGGACTGGACTAGTGTGATTTTCTGTGGTAGCGCTGATCGTGAGGTTTCACATCTGATCCTGGTGTGATAAATCATGTCTCATTATGTGTACAGTGATGATGATCCTCCGGCTCTGGGCGATGTATGATCGATCGAGGGTCATCCTTGCTTTCTTGCTCACAGTATTCGTGATCGAATTCATCGTAATGCTCCTTGCTTGTGTTATATACAGCGCCCTCAAATTTTCCGCAGGTGTGTGACACTTTGCATCATACGGCTGCTACACACCTAGACATTGTTTATCTAGCCGCAACAGTTCGGGTGCTTTATTTTTCCCTTTGCATGTCAGACATCAGTCCTTTCATGCGTCCTATAACCTTGATTGCTATCTTGGTGCCTGTCACACTCAATGTATTGATGTGTTTGCTGGTCGCAATGCGCTCCATCAAACAGTTGCTTCAAATGCACAGAGCAACAAAACGATTTCAACTGACTCGTTACATGAACATTCTCACTAGGGACGGGATACTCTACTTTTTTACGTCTGTCTATATATCTTGCTATATGTGCGCAGCTAACGATGGATTTATTATGATAGCATGTTGTTATTTGCGATAATTTTCTTGCTCTCTGCGATGGGATGGGTTCTGACGAATGAATGGTGGATACTGCTGACTGTTTTAGGATACGTGCCTGCATTCACTCTCATTCCACGATTTGTCCTGAACTTGCGGGAGCTTTTTACCCGCGATCTTCGAGGAAGGCATGGAGAGGAGATCGATACTGCTTTCGGTTTCACGTCGGGACCAGCCCGTTGCCCCACTCCAAGTGCGATCGTGTTTGCCAGCTCGGTGCAAACGGTCTCACATGGAGGGGAAGAGAGGGAAGACTGTAATAGTGCGGGTTCTTGATTGTCAAGTGTCATCAAAGTCGTGGCTGACTCTCCTGACATAAAGTTCACACATTGGGTATATCGGCAACACCAGCCACCTGGGGAACTGAACGGCGTTGAACCCCTATTGATGGAAATGGATTCGATGTAGGTCCTCGAGGGCGTGAGAGTGCGTGGAACAGAGAAGTGACAGCAAGGTGAGGATGAGGGTGAACGATCGCCGCTGGGGACGAGGAAACCCGATACAAGAGCCTTGGGAACGGCTCCGACATCCTGCGAGACTTGTGACATCTGCCTCGACAAGGTGGAGAATTAATATTTATCCATCACTTAGACTGGCATACTTGTCCCTTATTTAATCTTTCAATGTATGGTGCTGTTGTTACTGGTTGTTAAATGCCTTAAAAGACCTCAAGATCTTCCTACCAATCTCAGCAGCATAGAAAGGATACATACCCCAGGAGATTGGTCTTGAAGGCATTACCTACCATCATGATGTATGTAAAAGTATGTCGTTCAGTGTACCTATGGGAGGTGTCTTTTGAGACCGTATCGTCCACCGGTGGGCGCGGTTCGCCGCGGTAATCACGAATCACGATCCTGATATGTAGTCCAGTACTTCAGTCGTTAGCTCTGCACGTGGAATCTGCAAAGATGCTTCCTGTTAACGTTGTGATGGCGCGACCACGGATTTAACATATCCGGTTGTCAAAACAATTCAGCCAAATAATCATGCTCGACTTGAGAGTGTCTTACCTGGGCATTCGGGTGCGGAGTGGGGCTGTCAGGACGATTGAACATGCAGGTGCTGGGCGTTGTCGAGATATGTATTAATGTGCAAAGGCGAAGTAAGACAACGAGGATGATGATGGGAACGATGGAGAAATTCAGGGGTAAATGTTTTGGCTATACATATGTAACTGAAAAGGCACACCAGGGACTCCGTTGAAGGGTAGGACATGTGGTAATAAACAATGCAAAACAAGACTGTACGTAGAATTTGGACATTCAACCCAACGCGGTTTACCCTAATATAAACTATTGCGACGACCAGCAAGCACTCCTCCGTATTCTGGATTACTTATCATATAACCTGCATTTGGCGTTTGACGACTTGAATGGCGCCCACATTGAACCTGAATGTCATTCACCTGAGATGGCTTTATAACGGCCGCTCATACCGCGCGGATGTCGTTCCTCTTACGTCGTATTTTGGTGGTCGGATTAACAGGTTACAGGCACTGATCACAGTATATATCAATTTGTGCTTTCCATGTTGACTCATGACCTTTTTTCAGTTTGAACTCCCGCTGCAAGTTTACAGGCGAACACGTATGGGTGACATGGACCACTGTCTCTTGGTTGCGCAAAACCAATCTTTGAACAGGAGGGTCACCGCACGCACAACACAGGAATGCGTAACGAACGGTTACGGACCCTGGGGCGACGCCCATTTGCGCTGTGGTGTGTGTCGTCTTAATCAAACGAAGTTGATTTCTGTACGTCAGAATTCCAGGCCCCATGGTCCCCCCGCGGATCACAGCCCCATAAGGGCGATAAATGGCTGGCTGGCTGGTCTACTCGACAAACGATGGCTGGATGGTGTCGATACAACCCACATTAATAGCGCATTACGCGGGTCTTCGGTGTCTTGATATTTTTCCGGTAAGCATATATATTGGACTTTGCCACGAGT
>JBBPLE010000299.1:11106-31675 GCA_038089675.1 Boletales sp. KT-2023b | reverse complement strand
TGGTCATGATCAACGCACCATGTGTGATAAACGAGCGGGTTTCCCACTCCCCCTGCACGTTCGTCACCGATTCAAGCATTTAAGCAGGCGGGCAGTAGTCTTTATAACGTCGCCGCACTAAAGCTTGGATCCCGCTGCTAGAGGTGAGTGCATCATGTTAAAATTCACCCTTGTCGCGCTCGCGACTGTCTTGCTCAGCGTCGACGCGCAGTTTATTGACCTTACCAATACCTCGACCCCCTTCTCGTGTCTTGCAGAGTCCACGGGCGTGCATGTACCTGGCACCGTCCCCTGTAACCCTAACGAGCCTCTCCAGCAACGTCTCGCGTATGCTGGCTCGACCGGGATGACTGTGAGCTGGAGCACGCATGGCCAGTTGGATACCCCACAAGTCTGGTATGGCGAATCCCCTACCACCCTCACCAACGTTGCCACCGGTAGCTCGACCACCTATCCTTCGTCTCGTGTGTACGACAACCACGTCAAGATCACGGGACTCCAACCCAACACCAAATATTGGTACCGTACTTCTTACCAGTTGCGTTCTTTATCACCTCTGTTCCCTTCGATCTTCTGACTGCGTTCTGGTATAGAAACTGTGCCGGCTGTGCCTACAGAGCGCTGGATACGTTTACCACTGCCCGCGAAGCGGGTGACGAGACTGCTTTTTCCGTTGCAGTTGCTATTGACCTTGGATTGATGGGCGCTGACGGTCTCAGCACCAAAGTCGGCCCATATGGAGGCGCAGCGAACCCACTCGGTCCCAATGACCTCAACACGATCCAAAGTCTCCTCGAGTACAAGGAGTATGCCCTTCCGTCTGCCAGCTCAGTTCGCGTTGCTGACACAAGTTTCCCCAGTACTTTTGAATTCATTGCTCAGTTTGGTGACATTGCCTACGCCGATTACTTTATCTCGGAAAGTTGGGAAGGCTACTTTGGAAATGACAGTCTCATTCCGAACATGACGAGCATCGTGGAAGGCTACAATGTCTTACTTGAGCAGTTTTATGATCAGATGATGCCCCTCACTAGCTCAAAGCCCTACATGGTCGCTGCGGGCAATCATGAAGTAAGTTGCACGCTGACGATGATGACGTCGGTTTTTGACTTATTCTGTCATTTCAAAAGGCCAACTGTGATAATGGGTAAGCCTCGCATGTGCTTGTTTTCGGCTCACGATGCGACTCAGCATACTTTCAGTGGAACCACAGATACGGTCCACAACATCACATACACGACCTCTATCTGTGTCCCAGGTCAAAGTAACTTTACTGGCTACAGTGCGTTCAACCCGTCCTCGCACTCCTTGTTAAACATAATGTCCTTTCCATCTCAGCCAATCATTTCAACATGCCTTCCGACGAATCCGGCGGTCTCGGCAATTTCTGGTACTCCTTTGACTACGGCCTCGCCCACTTCATCGTACTCGACTCCGAGACCGATCTCCCCGTCGGTCTCCAATCCCCTGACGAAGCAGGCGGCCCTGGCGCAGGCGCAGACAACGGTCCGTTTGGCTACCCCAACCAGCAATACGAGTGGTTCGAGAACGACCTCGCGTCCGTCGACCGCGACAAGACGCCGTGGGTGATCGTCGGCCTCCACCGGCCCTGGTACATTGGTGCGAAGAACAGCTCGGAAAACGTCTGCCTGGCGTGTCAACAGGCGTTTGAGCCGCTGATGATCAAGTACGGCGTCGACCTGTACATGCAAGGACACATTCACGTGCGTGCTGGTGTCGATGCGAGGGCTCGGGACGTGGCTGATACGAAACAGGTGTACGAGCGGAACGCGCCCATCGCCAACTGTCCGTTGCTATTTTTTATTTTTACCTTTATTTGTCCGTGCTGAGTGCCCGACGCGTTGTCTAGACTCGGTCGACCCCGCAGGACTGAACAACCCTACCGCGCCCTGGAACATCATCAACGGCGCCGCAGGTCACTACGACGGGCTGGACACGTTCAAGGAAATTCCCTATTACGCCGTCAAAGCTTGGGACAAGTATGTCTTCTGCGACGGTCCGCACACATGACCACTCACAGGGATACGTAGCACTTACGGCTGGTCCCTCCTGACGTTCCACAACCGGACTCATCTTACCCACGAGTTTATTGCCAGCGCAAACGGAACCGTCATGGATTCTGCGACACTGTACAAGGCACATGATTTCTCAGGCAGTGGAAATGGAAACGGAAATGGGAACGGAAGCGGAAGCGGGAACGGGAACGGGCAAGGCAATCAAGGAAATGGGAATGGGAATTAGGATAAATCGCTCGTAGTCTTCTGACCTGAAATCAGATCATATTTGTGTTGATCATCACGAGTACGATCGAGCACGGTTGTGAAGGTGCGATGCCATTGTAAAAAGACGAATGTAACCGAATACAGCTGGACTCTTTCCAATGCGCTCGTAAACACCTGACAATTGTCCAAGATGAAAATGTACAGCATAGGGATGGGGATCAGGATAGGCATAGATACATAGCAGGCAAGATATCACAAAAAAAAGTGTAGCGTCATGTTCGAGCAGCACCGGACGACACACCATCATGCACGGATGGGTCTCGCTGGTGCTGGCGTCGGGCGTCCTCTTGGTCTCGGTCGATTCAGTCGCAAACCATCCGAGGGCCTGTCCCATTCCCATTCGTCAATTCTCTTGCCCCATCACAGCGAAAGCAATACTTACGTCGTCAAAGTTCCTTGCGAGATGTTCGCTACCGTCGCAGTTCCAGTACTAATATTGCCAGTGGTCGTGTTCTCCTTGTTCTCGGCACCGTTCCTGCCGGTGCTTCGCTTCGACCATCCCGGTACTACACGCCGCGTCGTCGCTCCAGCGCCAGCGCGAGGGGGCAGTCCAAACAGGCGCTCCGGTTTGTCTTTAGGAATAACGCAGTCTTTTTGCTGCACAGACACCGTCGACGGAATGTTCGGATGGGCCGAAATTTGTTGCAATGCCTTGGAAAAGGGCGACGTTTGTCGCGGGACGGTGATAATTTCAGGCGACGCGGAAAGGGACGTCGCAACCGTTGCGCGTAAGTGTTCCCTGCTAGGCGACGACGTAAACGACGTCTTGACGGTCCGGGGGTATGGAGATGGCCGGCTGTTCACGCGTGATCGCATGCGACGAGGCCGGAGATCTGAAGGGAGCGGTCCGAAATTCTGCAGCGAATGATCCAACAACGCTTGCATGCCAGATGGATGACGTGGAGGGTCGAAAGCTGGCACAGCGTCAACACCAGAAAACCTGCAAGCAGAACCAACTTACATTGAACCGCGAAGACGGAAAATGGGGTATCCAGCCACGTCTGCTTGCTTTCCGTGATCGCGTCTTCCGCCTCGTCCCGTAGGGCATAGTATCGTCTCAAGGCTGTAATCCCCTGTTCGTCATCCCACAAAGAGAACGAATCTACCGACGAGGTTTCGGAGTCTATAACGTATACTTGAGGGGGATTCGTCGTCGTCGCAGATTCAGCGACCTTCACTGCTTTGGGAGTGGATCCGGAAGCAGAATCTGCCATAGGTTGGAGAGTCAGGTTGCGTTCCTCCTCGATCGTCTCATATACAGAGGTGCGCGACGCGCGGGCTTGTGATATACGCCGCCTGTGACCACGTGCGTGAGGAGGGCGAGCACGGTCAAACGTGACATTAGATAGCGGGTGCGTGGTATTGGAAAGGAGAGTATTGAGATGGGATAAGTCTATACTTGACAGCGACCCCTCCGAGAACGAAGAGTAGCCGTCTGACATAGACAACGGAGGTGTATCTGCGCCAGAACTAGACGTACACGTGCTCGATCGAGAACGATTTGCACAAGTCGGACGAGTAAAGACTGGCATTCGAGCTGGAGTTTTCGTAAGCTCGGCCGCTCAAACGCAGTGATTAATACTCACATGAAGCAGGCAGATCTTCACCATCCCCTATCAACACCGTGTTCTCGAGGCTCTCACGTTCAAGAAGGCCGTGTTTGGCGCGAATCATCCGTTCGTCGCCAAATTTAGACGAGCCGGCAGTGGACGCAATCGACGGTTTGGGCTCAATGACGCGCGCGACCTTGGGTGATTCACTATCTTCCGGCTGGGCCTTCTGAATACGGCTGAAAACCGTCTCTGGAGGGTTCGCGATAAGGTTCTTGCGTCGCTCCACTTGGATACATGGCGAACCCCCAATCATAGATGTCACAGAACGGCGACGAACGTGTCCGCCACCCAGCATCTAATTGGTAGTGTCAGATTAGAAAGATAAATTGTGAATGGAAAAAGACGTACGCTAATCATCGTATCGTCGTCTTTTGGTGGGCTGTGTACGCTCGGAATGCTCAAGCTGGATATAGGACGGTAGCGAGGGGGCTGCAAAGCGGCGTTGTCCGAATCTTGTTCGAAAAAGGTTGAATCCGACGAACAGACAGAGTCTCGGTGACGGGTCTTCTCAAACAACGAGTCGGTCTTCTGAGAGTCGTATTGACTGTCCAAGATCGAGTCGAAAGACACGCGAGTCGTGTATTCTTCTGAAGGAACGCGTTCTTCGCGTACACTCCCAAGGCTTGACATCGGAGATCCGGAAATTGATATCAACGGCGCACCACATTCCAGCGCCGAGTCGAGCATCTTGTCCCCCAGCCCAGGTCGACCCATGTTTGTTCCCGCGGCGTCGCTGAGCACGGAATCGACCGAAAAGTTCGATCGGTGTCGAGGAGCCCAAGAATAGCGTCGACAGTTGGCACACGATTGTGCAATGCTGCTCATGCTCGTGTTAGAGTCACTGCGGCGGTGGTACGTCGAATTGCGATTGTTGAAGAGACTGATTGGCGGGCCAATGGACACACCAGATTCGTGACGGCGGTGACTGCGATTGTAAGGGTGGACGAGCGACGCACGGAAGTAAAAGCTTGAAGCATCGCTGTCAAGTCTACGGCGAAGTGGTTGTCGACGGATGTGAGCAAAAGTGTCGTCAACCGTTGTCGACATGGTGAACGAGAAGTCGTCTGACGACGGCCTCTCCCGCAAGCTCGGCAAGGGCGCGATTGTCCCATAATCGAATGGATCCGCAGACCCGCCGTGGACAACATTACCGTAAGAAGAGACAGATGCGATGCTGTAGATAGAATCGTGTTTCCGACGCCTAGCGGATGTTGTAGCAGGAGGATAGAACCCGGGGCGACTGTCATTGAACTCAAAGCCGCGACGTATTTCTGTAAATGAGTCAAATCCTGCAAAGCTCAGCCCGGAGCTATTGCGTTGATGACCCGCAACAGCATAGGAGTGTCGATTACGTGCTTCACGCTTAGAGCCGGATTCCGAATCGAGTCGAGGACGCTCAGGTGGGGACTCGAGCTCGATGGCGTGCGCAAGGATTGACTTCATCAACGAGCTCTCGTCCCCGGCAAACGACGCCATGGAGAGAGATCTGGCGATCTCGGGGGGTGGGATGATGTCTGAGAGTGTGAGTTGTGAGCTTTCTTTACTCGATGTCGAATGCTTTCCGCCAAACTTAAAATCGCGGTTCAGCTCTCCGTTGGATGGTTGAGAAGCGACCGATGTGGCGTTCGGTAATATGTGAGGCGCGACGAGTTCAAGTAGCTCTTCGTCCGATGCTGTTGTGGCGAAGCTGTCTGACCCCGGGAGCAAGGATGGCTCCGCATTGACGTCGAGGGGAAAACCACTCGGCATGAGTTCCCGAGATTCGTAGTCAATTGGGAGATCGAAAGAACTCTCTCCCAACCGCGACATTTCATCCTGCAGCGTAGGGAGTTTCGGGATGGGAGGCAAGTCGGCAAAGTCGCAACGGAGGTCGACCTTGGCAGGGGTACGGAACGCGTTCTCGAGCTGTTCGATGAAGCTGCGACGGTCGGATGCACCGGATTCGTTGAGCCTCTGTAGCTCACCGGTAAAGTCAAACGACTTTTTGGTGTCGTCCTCGGATATTGCCCCAGATTCTTCGATGTCGGCGTGATTTTCGTGCTCGTCGATAACAGAGGCCCGGAAAACAGGGTTCTCAGCTAGAGAACTTCGCAAAGACTGGGTGTCGAGAACCGGTAAAGGTAGTTCTGGTGGTGAGCCTGGAGAAGGTGGAGCTTGCCTGCGATCAAATGACAGCGTGTCATCCGCTTCTTGATCCGAGTTGGACAAAATAACTTGCAGCTCGTTGGGGATATCAGAGTCAGGATCGCTCCCCTCATTGTCTTGTTCGGCGATACTGCCGACGGAGCCGCCCATGGTGCCAGCGAGCCCAAGACTACGACGAGCTTCGGGAGAAATAGGTAAGCTGTGACTATCAAGACCAGTGTGCTGAGATAAAGAAGACCTCTTGCGGGCGAGGCTCTGGACCTTCTTGAACACCGGCGAGACAGATAGACTGCCCCGAGACTCCGACTTAGAATGACCCGAACCAAAAGTTAGAGCGGACGGGGAACGATCAGCGGGCTTGATCACGAATGGCGAAACTCCCGAGAAGGTGCTAACGACTGTCCTCGATACTGGGACACGAGACGCCGCCGGGCGAAGTGCTTTGAAAACAGGTGACGGCTCTGCAGCAGGTGCTGGCGTCATCGTTCGCCTGTGGGTCCGAACAGTTGCCGTGTTTTCTTGCGCACTCATATTGATCGGGCTGGGTGCCGGCTTCGAAGGTGATATACTCGCATTGAGCTGTGACCACGGGGCAATGTGCTGTCCAAGTTGGACGCCAGCACTCTTCGAGTGCGTATGCGAGTAAGGTCTTAGAGAAGACAATGATGTGTTTTTGCGACGCAAAGGACTGTCTGTCGAGAGTTGATCCTTGGGCAGCGAATTTACTGACGCGTCTCGCAAGAACTGCGAATGCTGACTCATGGGGGTCATCTCAACGCTTCCTGGGGTTGCCTCAAGATCGAGTCGGTTGATCAATTGAGCAAGATCGTTGGTGGCTGCGTCCAGGAGCGACAAAACCGCATTTTCTGCGTCAAATCAGCAGGAGTTCAGATGGCGTCAGGTGTGAACTTACCATCTTCACCTTCCTGGAGTGGCTTGGGTCGACCTCCATTCAGGGGTTGCTCGGAGACCGGTCGAGGACGGATCCGCTGCACGGGAGTGGCATTGAACGGATCCGCTGGATTTTGCAAAAACTCGTGGCCATCTTCGAGCGCTGCGGGTGGCTGTTCTGTCGCGTCCCCTGACACAGCTCCTGGGAATATCGCCGAAAGCGGGGTCCGCTTTCGACTGTCCGTAGACTTCCGCGTCGACTCCTTCACGCTCTTGGATTTCTTGCTCTTCTTTTTCGCCTTCTCCGTGTTCTCCTCTTTCTCCTTGATCCTGCTCTCCTTCTCCTTGCGGCAGTTTTCTTTCACCGTCTTTAATCCCGCTTCATCCCATCTCACAGAAGTTGCACCCGAACCCGAACTGCCCGACGACTGACGAGACATGCAAGACTTCGACGACGTCGGCCGAAGAGAAGATGTCGTGGACATGGTCGAGCCGGACCGTCCGCGCGCGAGGATACCGCCGCACAACAAATTTGCAGAGTCCTCCGATAAACGACGGTGGGTTGTATTGGCAGCGACGACAGAGGATGCCGTCGATCCACTACGAGAGGACGGCAAGCGGATCGTCGAAGGCAAGCCAAGTCCGAGGATGCTCGACTTCTTCTTTCCGAGTGACTTCGACTCGTGCCGGGAGCCACAGGGGCTCGCGGTCAATGCACCTGCCTCAAAGCTGCTGCCAGAATAGCGTATCGTTTCATTTGCCTTGTCCTTTTCTTTCTCCTTGTCCCTTTTTTTTCTCTTCTTCTTCTTCTTGTCGTCTGATTCCTTGTCCTTGATCGGCGCCACGGAAACTTGCGCTGGGTCGGGATTTGGTGTGTTCCTGAGCTGAGCCCAGCTCCCAATACGGGCAAGGGAACGAACAGAGCGCATGGCCCTGATGGCGACGGAATTCTTCCCGCTTCCAGACCCTGCAGCGTTCGATGATGCCATCGTTACTGAGGGCGGTGTGGGCTTCCGTAAGGTCTCTGTTGGCGGGTTTGGGTGTTCTGCTTTAACTGGCCCCGAAAGTAGGACGCCCGACTCCAGCGAATTAAGTCGTGCGTGCCCGTCGGCGGATTTGTCCGTGGGAGGAGGTGCTGAAGAGATGTTCAGTAAGGCAACTCCGTGAAGTGAGGCACTCACACTTGGCGCGTTCCTTATCTTTCAATTTGTCTTTCTCCTTCTCCTTCGAGTCCTTTCTTCCGCGCCCGATACTCCACCACTTTTGATTCTCATCCACCTTGGCCTTCAACAAGCTGTCCCTCCTCCCGTCTTTCTCCTTTGGTTTCACGACCGACGGAACGTTGGTTACCTCGCCCAACGTTCCCCATTGCAATCCATCCAAACCTAAACGTGATTTCTTCTTCTTCACCATCAAGATTTCCCCTATGTCGGGGTCGTTCGTGGGATCAACATAAATATCGAATCCACTCCCTTCGTTACCGAGAGACACATCCTGGGCGCGCCGAGCCGTATCCGAGGCATCACGTTCGCGTAGTTTCGCCGACGAAGACGACCCGAGGATGTTCAACTTCGACTTCTTAGGGACGAGGCGCTTTCGCGACATCTCGCCATTGGCGATTGACTTGGGTGCAAGTGGAGCGGGGGCTTCAGACGTCGTCCAAGGTGCGACTCGGGAAAGGTCGTCTGCGGGATTGGCGTGGCAAGGTGTAGCAGTCGTCAAGTAAATGGTGGGAATCTGCGGCTTAGACGCAGGTGTAGTCAGGGGCGATGGAGACCGTGAACGAGTGGTGTCCGTGGTGGTTCGTGAGAGCAATTGTAAAGGCATTAGTCAATAAAAAGGTCGTTATATGCAGCGGAAAACTGTAAGACCGTCTGATCTTCAAGTCTTTATGAACAAAAAAGCTTTCAATGTTGAAAACAATTAACCAATGGCGGATGCGTGTCAGAAAAGTGTGAGAGGTCGTCAGAGTCGGGTATCGTTCGTTAAATCTCGAGCGTGTTCAACTGTTGAGTGTCGAAAGCGAATCGTAAAGCTAGAATGACTCGTGAATTCCTTGTGTTGGCAAATGTAAATGAGGTCTCTGGAAATATCGACCGGTAAGTGTTGGACTAACGAACACTGGCATTTGACTGACCTAGGTCGGTGAAGTGAATTACTTACGGCCTTGATCGACAAGGCTTGCAAAAAGCGTTGACGGCGCGGTCGACGATGGCAAGCACAGCGTGATGAAAAGAGCAGTGATTTGGCAGATACCGCTTCAATGAAGTCGAACTTGTTTACGCTTGTAGGTGCCGGTACAAACATCGCGTAAACAAAACGCGTTCGAAAAGCAAAGCACGTGATGACACATTACCACAACTTCAATGTCACTATCACTACGCTATACATATACACTAAGCAACGATGAAACGAGAGGATGGTAAGCGACTACAAACGAGCGGACTAATTACTGCATTAGATGTGAAGAATAAGTATTGCAAGTCCAACATTCCACAATAATTCACAAGATAAATCGAAGACTAGTGTCCTGTCGTCATGGGTGTCATCTCCAGGTGTGCGCATGCATGGACCACGATACGCACAATGTAATGTCCACTTGATAATTGTGCTTTCTGCTTAAAATTTGGTTGCACAATATCACGAATAGATAATAGTAATTCCAAATAGCTTTGCACCGGTTTCCGGGCTATGACAGATGGTGAGAACAGCTCTCTCGTGCAAACACGGCACTTACTTAACGACGTCAGGAACGCCTGATATCGACCAAAGTGAGGACAACGTAGACGGGGATCGGAAGCCACTCACATAACTCATTGCGCCGACGGCTACACCTCCTTGGACAGTGTCCGCGCTTGTTTGATCATCCCTGCATGCTGCAAACGATATCACGTCTGCCGAGCTCGTTCTCTTCGCTCGTGCACTCTCCGCGATGTGGTTTTCTTTCAACCGACCATCGTGGTGATACTAGAGAAAAAAAAAATCAACGGCACCAAGACGCCAAGATGATTCTGACACACCATGAAGGGTAAATCTAGACACGCAAGATCATGAATATATACGCACAAATCAATAATGTGTACGCACCAAGTGTTGTCCCGGAATGGCATGACTGAGGGTCTTATTAACGCGAAGCTGGCAAACGCACAATCGAAATGAATTCTTACATCGAACACAACCTGCATGATGCCATTGAATGGTAATGCTAAGCCAGGGGGGAAACGTATACGATCTTACCGTTAGGCGGCAGCCAGTTGGAAGGCTCTTGACCTTTTTACGGAATTAGTAAACAACCTGATCAGTCAAAGCAGTCCCGCAAACCATAAGTTGGTGCAGCTCCTGTACATCGGATATTATGGTAAGCAGAATTTTCTAAAAGGTCACGACTCACGTCATCAATGATCACACCCGCTGCCTTGTAGTCCACTGGGTATATCACTAAAAAAAGAAACATTCCATCAACGGGCAACTTTCGCCTCGGGCGAGGAACCCACCCTCGTCGAATCCATCCGTCTTGTCACCATGCACATCTTGTATCTGACCTCCATGACCCGAATCTGGATGATAAGCAAGGTTGACAACAGTCAATCACGGTGGCGATTTTCTTACAATGGAAGAACAGCGAATCATGAGGTCTGGCGTCCTTTACAAGCCACTTCATAGCATCGATCATATTCTTCCTTGTGGGCATCTGACGAGGGTTCGTGGTCTGATCCATTAACATAACGATATCTCCGTCTTTGAACCCCCATTGACCTAATAAAGCGACGGATCAACACAAGCCGAGTACGACGAAAAGAGAACGCACGGGTGAGGAACCGATATACATTCTTGATATCATTAATGCACCCGTGCAACTGACGCTTCTGACCTATGTAGTTGATTCCGATCTGGATCCAAACCCGATTGAACAACCAGTCTGACACGTATTGCATCGGAAATAGCATCTACTCACACAGAGTGCCTTCTTTCGACCCGTACACCTCGAGTACTCGTGTCCTTTGACCGAACGGACCCGCTGCTGCGATTGGGATGGCACGAAATTGGAAACCATTGGAACGGCAGCATTCCCCGTAGAAAGTGCTCGGCGGCGATGTCCATGTATTGACGCTGGAACAACAGCAGGATACGCATTACGAGGCATTGTAACAGCGGAAACCGGTTGGATCTGATGCATTTGCGAACGTGAACTCGAACCGGATGTATGTCGTGATCGCGGTTGTGACCTCTCGTCCACGTAGTGAACGTGACGAGGTGTTGCCGCTGATACGCTATACGAATGCTGTCGCGCATGGTTGTGCGATTGGTGGTGGCTCGGACGGTGCTGCGAAGGAGTGTAGCCAGGAACAGGGCGATGACTTGGCATTGGCGGTGCAGGTTTGGGTGCTCCGCGGGAAGGAGAGGTGCCACGCGCAAATTGAGGAGGGACAGTAGAACGCGGGAAAGTGTGGTAGGACGTACTGAAAGACGGGGAATGAACATCTTCCCGTTTTCAGTCGAGCGTCCCACTTACTGGGTACTGAAAGGAACGATTAACAGCATGTCACTAAAGTAACGAAAGATGAAGTTACTTGTGAGCAGACCTCCGTGGTGGAGGGGCAGTGGTAAAACCGACGGGGTTGAATGGTGCTGGGTATGCCGGCGCTGCTCGCCTGGATACATATTTAGCTTCGAGGAGTGAAGAACAGAATAAACGGTACCCACCTCGTCTGTGGTGGAACTCTTGGGCTGGTTTATGATGGTCAGCATATCGCCTTGGAGGTAGGCACAAAGAACTGACTTGGGCGGAGCCGGATGGCGCGGGTGCGAAGACGTTCGTTCTTGAGCATGATGATTGTCTCGCATGTCCCACATCATTGTGTTGACCTGCGTATACGCCTTGTAGCGCGGAAAGCACGAAAAGATAGGACACCCTGGCATAATGAAAGCATCACAGGGCGGGGAGATTGACGATGTTGTGAGGCTCTTTATAGTGTGAAATATACGCAGTGGCACTTACAGGGAGCGGGATAGCCAATGGAACCTAGTAGAGCATGACGAGCCAAGGGAGGCGCCCAAGGCGCTGCCTTTCAATGTCGACATCGGCTGTTTTTGATAGTTGACTCCAATGATGCTGGCATTGTCGCTGCGAAACCACATTGTCCCGATAAGGACAGGTTAGGCCCCGTCCGCGGAACCCCGCCCACTCGGACTGTGCTCGCCCGCCAATACAAGTAATGGCCGGTAACTGCGGTCCGCTCCGAGTCATTTGAGCGTTAGTGCCATACTCAAAACTCGAGCAGTCTGTTGGAGCCGCAGACCATGCAGCTTGGCGATTGGCACTGGTGGATGCCGATTTATCTACTGTGCGTGAGTGACTCTACTGAGCGGGACCACCCTACAGCAAATCGTGTTCTGTCGACCAACCTGGCGACTCCGACACAGGTAAGCCAACGACGGCGGCGGTCCATTAGTAACACTGGGGGGTCAGAGTCATTATGTAAGTATCAATATTGGCGGTGCGGCCGCCGTCAACAAGTTGTCGTTGAAGTTCCTGTGAGTTGGCCATTATGGGCGCATGCACAGCGTACTTCCTAGGTCTATAAGACCACTCTGAACTGGGAACTTGCAACCGCCTCGACCTTGTCTTAATCATACTATATGGTTATATTTGGTCGCTGACAGTTCCCAGCCGTACCAAGTTGGCAGCCAATCGAGTGACGGCGACTCAAACAGTGACAAGCCTAATTACCTTTCCAAGATCGACGAACCAACTTAGATCGGATAGTCGACATCGCTTATCGCTCAGCCATTGACGACCCTCGTTGAACCGGACCGTGATGGAATTTTGTATCCGAAACGTACCTTTCAAGGCTGATGAATGGGAGGTCACGACAGAGATCGCGCGGCAGGTTCTACACGTCTGTCCTGGGCCCTTCGTCAGCGGACCAAAGGATCGACCGCCCAACTTCAAGGTTAACCTGAACAAGAGTCAAGCAGGCGGCGTGCAAAACGATGGCAGCGGAACATTGTCCTTGACCACTCTAGTCGGCAGGAAGTTCCGACGTCTCAATGATCAGATTTCCGTGGATGTAAGAGGCAAAAAGCTCAGGTTCATATGTACCGGAAAATCGATCAGGGACGATTTGGCCCTTACCCTCGAAAAGGCTCATTTCATAAATCCGGACATCGAAAGAGATCGCGCACGGAGGATTAATACGCTCTGCGATTCTTTCTACATCACACATGTTCAGATTGGTCTGTGTTCATCACGCCGCCAGGTCATGGGTGTCTCACCCTTTATCAACAGGTATATTCTACCTTCCCAAATGTTCACATCCTCGAGCCCCCCGCTCCTTCTCCGTCGAGTGGGATCAAGACCTTGAGCGCCGGAGCATGGGGTTGCTGTTCTTTGAGTATGACCATAAATGTCTTCGAGTTCGGGTAAGATACATCACTTTGAAGGAATCGCACAGTAAGTTCCACAAACTGACTGGTTACCATACAGATTGGCGATCAGGCGGAGGAAGAAATGTATTCGAATATCATCATCCCATTTTCAAGCATCAACAAAATGGCGATGGGTTATGACTTTGGAAATCCTTGTGAGTGAATCCATTCCGGTCAACTTATCCTTTATGAATATTGGGCAGACATCTGCTTCGATTTGTTCACCCCTCCGCAGCTCCAAAAAGAGATCATATTCCACTCTGGCGCAAAGGGCGGAAAATATCGCTATCGCGTGGCATCGTTGAATCCAGGACACGAAATCGTTGCTCCCTATGCTCATCAACTACGTATCGTGCTATACGACACGAGTGATGAAGATATACTCAAGAAGTTCGAGTACTACTGCCAAACCTCGTCACTGCAACCGCCAAAACAAGGGGTGACCATCGAAGCGAGTCGTCAGGGCTTTTTCTGCAGGAAGAGGCTGAACGAAATCACAACCTGGCTACGATCGTCCATTCTCTCCTCCAATTGGCGAGTTGCGTTTCAGGTTGAGGCCCTTCTGCATAACGGCATCGCAAATTCGGTGGAACTGATGGCGCTTCGCCCAAGAATTGAAGATCTGATTCGTTCCTTCAGGGACGCAGCAGGTGACATTATGCGGCGTTTTGTGGAAGCAGCTTCCTCCCGCCCTCTGGGTCAACATGTATCTGAGTGTTTCGAGAGCGTACTGAAGAAACAAACTCAACGTGCGCGAACGTCTCGCACAAGAGGACGATTTTACTGTCATCATGTTACGTTCACACCGACTCGCCTGCACCTGGAAGGCCCCACCATTACTCAGTCTAATAGAGTCATCCGCGGATACGAAGGCTACGAGGACTATTTCCTTCGTGTAAGCTTTCGAGACGAAGATCTCCTTCAGTACAAATGGAATCGGGACGTCGATGGAGTTACCCTTCTCCAGGAGCATGTGGGCACCCTGCTGAAGAATGGATTCGACCTCGCTGGAAGACGCTTTGAGTTCTTGGCGTACTCGCAATCTGCGCTCAGGGAGCATGCCGTTTGGTATGTCAGTCCGTTTCGTCACATGGAAAAGGGCTTGGTGACGGCCCAAACCATTCGCGATGCTCTTGGAGACTTCACTGGAGTTATCAAGAGTCCATCCAAATATGGAGCACGCATGGCGGTGCGCAACACTCTTCAATGTAATTGTGCTTTATTGACTGCTTGATTAGCAAGCCTTTACGGGAACAGACCCATCTGTCCGCATTCGGAAGGATCAGTGGTCCGTGATACCGGATATTGAAGAAAATGGGATCAATTTCACAGACGGTGTTGGAACAATATCGACTGGTTTGGCGGAGCGGATTTGGGATGCTCTGTGCACCGACAACCCCACCCTTACTCTCCATTCTGTCGTACCCTCCGCCGTAAGTTTGATTACATAGTCCTCTTGGGGCTCGCGTACTATTCTTTTGCACAGTACCAAATTCGTTTCCTGGGATGCAAGGGCGTTGTCTCCGTGGATCCAAAGTTAGAGGGCATCCATATGTGTGTCCGACCTTCCATGAAGAAATTCGACGTCCCTGGAGAAGAGTATGGAGCGGATATCGAGATTGCCGATATTTTTGGCAAGCCCAACGTTCCTTACCTCAACAGGCGTGTATCGGCTTTTGTCTCCACGTGGAGATGCTCATCCCTTTGACGTATGATAGACCGTTGGTGATGCTGCTCGAGGACCGCGAGGCACCAGCGGACGTGTTCTTGAAGCTCCAAGAGGAAGTCGTAGCCAACGCACGAACGGCTCATGATTCCGCCGACCAGTTTGCGAGCTTGTTGGAATCGAGCCAGCTATGTTTTAACTACCGACTTGCTGCGGTTCTCCGGAGATTGAAGGCGTTGGGACTAGAACTGAAACCAAAAGATGGGTTGCAGCAGCCCTTAGATACGCCCTTCTTTGCGCGGCTCCGTGCATGCGCAATCAACCACGTATTACGTGCTGTCAAACACGAGGCCAGAATTCCGATTCCAAACAGCTATATGCTGGTTGGGGTCGCGGACGAGGGTCCAGCATACGTTCAAAAGGGAGAAACAAATATATTTTGCTTGCCTCAAGGCAAGATCTTTGGTGCGTATCCGCTACGTGTCGAGCAGAGCACGATGAATTGAACCTCTCCTTAGCATGCGTACAAACTCCAGATGACGAGGGGCCGCGTTATCTGGAAGGCATGTGTCTCGTATTTCGAAACCCTGTCATTCATCCCGGCGACGGTAGCACCTTCTTCACGATGTGATGTGCAAATCACTGACGACACGATAGTACAACGTGTCTATGCCATCGGGCGACCTCCGGAAAACACCACATGTTTGTTTGGTAAACTGAAAAATGTTATTGTGTTCTCCTCCACTGGTGAGCGCGATTCCCCAGCATTCCATGTCCGAGACAATGATGGTTGCGAAAGGCACTTGGTCCCTGCCTAATGGTTTGGGGGGAGGTGATCTAGACGGGTAGGCCGTTCGCATATGCCTCTGGCGAACGATGTTATTCAAAATATGTTCAGTGATAGGTATACCGTCATTCAGTATGCGGATCTGCTGGTGCCGGTTCACTGTGATCCTGCGTCATACCCTTCGGTGGATCCGTTCAAACTCGACAGGCCCAGCACCATTGACGATGTGTGTGACTTTATTGTCGAGTACATCAATTCAGACGTCGTGGTATGAATCCTTTTTTTTTACTCTTGATTCTATGAGCTCAACATTGGCTCAAGGGGCTTGTCGCCAGCAAACACATCACGATCGCAGGTGAGTTCACTTGCCGACACGGAGATAATTGTATCATCTTACCATGTGACGGGCAGATCAATCCAAAGTATGTCCTGTCCTAATGTTCCGACTCAACTGACAACATGGCATCCAAGCTCGGCTCGTTTGACCCCGATTGTCTCAGGTTGTCACAGATGCACAGCTCTGCGGTCGATTACCCCAAGAACGGAAACAAGGTGGACATCAGTGATATGCCTAGGGCGCTCATCAAATTCAAGCCTGACTGGAAAGCAGACGAAGAGCACAGCGGTTCTTCAGATAACTATGAATCCAGTCGCGCCCTCGGTCGCCTCTATCGCAATATCACGTTGAACGACATACCCAACGCGCTTGCCCCCTATAAAGGCCATGCGGACCAACATCCGATCTCTAAGGCGCTCTATCCACACGTCCGTCGCCACCTTGCAGGCTTCCCCGGCCAGATACCATCCTGGATCGCGTCCTTGTTCGCCGGGTACCGCGAAGAGTTGGTGTACATCGCTGGCACGTTTTCGCTATCCAAAGTGCCCGGCACGCGGCTCCGCGAAGAAGAGCTGGTGATTGGGACGATCCTGGCTAATTGCGCAGAGAAGCGGTACCGATCTGATCGGCTGTATGCGATGAAGGAAAACGTCAAGTACCTCGTGCTCGACGTCAAGGAACAGCTCGTCGGAAGGCTGGACGATCTGCAGGAGAGCGCGCTGAAGGAAAAGCTCGCTGCGACGTGGGGCGTGTGGATATTCAGCCTCGAAAAGGCGACTGCATCTGAGGATAACTTTGGATTGGAGAGTTTTGGTTTGATCGGGCTGGGCCTGGTGTTGGAGTGCCTAGAGTGGCTCGGAAGTCTACCACCCTTGTGAAACGCTTTACATCGTCGGGATGCGAAGCAGCACGGTCGAGTACATTGGAGCATTGACATACTATACACTCTCAGGCTGCGTGACTCTGAATCACGGGATGTGGTTCAACAGATCTTTACCTTCGTGCAAACCATAGTAAAACTAGACGGGAGCATGTCTCCTCTATCGGCATGTACCCACTCAAACTTTGGATCCGGCCCCATTGAGACCAAGATGATTTGTTCCCGGCTTTCATGAATATTCGCCGCTTCGTGTAGCCATGAGCGACGATATCACTGACTTTGTCGCCCGGCACGCGTAGTAGTGAGATTATTGGTAGAGGGGGCGTAGAACAACAGTGTAAAGAGAGAGATTCGATTCGAAGTTTGATGGAGCTCTGACTCGAATGGTGGAAATTGTGGCATTGCCACCGGCAAATTCCGACTCAGATATCACTACTGTCAGCCCCTATCATACATCACAAATACAATTCCATGGCTACAGCTGAGATCCAGGTCTTTGCACTATTTCCTACCAGTCCTGAGTCTTCCTTTTCAAGCTGGGACTGGATCCACTGTCTTACTTTTCCACTTGAAGCCCTTCACAAGCTTTAATTCACAACAAAGCCACATAAATGGATTTGCTATGTAACTGGTGTTGTTGTTGGAGCACAGGGTCACCTTTCATGCAATCAAGACTCACTCTGTTTTGTGGAATATGACAGCTCAGATTTGCCTTCCTAGTTCACCAAACTATTCTATCACATCAATGATACAGAAAAACAAAGGATGTTTCCCATAGATCCTGATCTGGGTCACAAACACATCACCTCTAGTGCAGGCAGTTCTCAGAGGGAGGGTTTCCATGATGATGTTGAACAATGAGATCAAACTTGTGTTCTGATAAGTGACATTAATGCAGATGATTGTGAAGCTGTACATCTCTTGCCACATTGTAAAAGTGATGAGGTATGTTGGTACTAGTATTTTCTTCATCTATTCATGCTTACTCTTGATAGTACATAAAACCTTTACTCAGTGTCAAAGCTGTGATCCTGCTGAAAGTGATGTTGTGTATGAAATGGACAATGTTCAGAATGGCATCTTTCTCAACCTCACTGCCCAGACACTTTGGTAAAGATCTTGCATTCTTGGTGGTGTGTGACATCTTTATACAGCAGAGCCAGGGTCTGATTTGGATGGCTTTAATGGATAGACACCCAATTTTGCCATGTCTACAACAGATGTTGACTGTAGTGCATCACCAACAGAGGAGAGATGCACAGCACATCTCTTTGAACCTGACAAACCACTTATGACTGGTGATCAGCAATTCCATTTAAGATCTCCAGTTTGAATGCCAAGCATCACTGATCAGTGGCCACCAAATGTCCTCTTTGATGCTATCTATGCCACTACAGTACTTCACCAGTTTTCCCCTCAATCAATGACAAGTGTACTTGCACAATGGAAATCCACTTTTTGCTCTGGCATGCAAGCAAGTTGCCAGATAGTGGCTCACAAATATATTGTTAGGAATGAAACAGATGAAGAGCAAAATGCACATTATGTTAGAGAAAGGAACAGGGCAAAATATAGAGGTGGTGGCTTAGAGCTTGACTTCTTTGATTGCCTCATAATAATGCCTTATATCATGATACCACAAGACAAGCTAGAGGCTGGTTTGAGAAAAGTAGCAGAGAAAAAGGCAGAGAGTCAGGAGAGAGAACAAAGTCAATTAGAAGAGAAAGTTTTAAGTTGGCAAAAGGGAGTTACAGATGTATGCAAATGATGCAAGTGATTCTTATGGCTACTCAGCAAATCATAGTGCTGCTTACACAGTGAGGTACAGTACATTTTAGTACACCTGCTGCAGAATGTTGTGTTGTTTCCAAAATTAATGATGTTGGAGTTTACATAAATCTTGTAAGAATTTTAGTAGTATATGATTTGTTGGAAAACACATTGAAATGGTCAACTGAGATGAAAAGGACATTAGATGGCAAAGAGCACAAAGACTATATTCAGTGCTTAGATAGAGTATTATAGTATTTTATATTGTAAACATATATACAGAAGGGGCTATCTTCTGTGAAAGTGCAGTGAAAAAGAACAAGAAACATATGCTTGGAGAGATTACTGTTACACTTGGTCCAGGTAGGAACAAGTGTAGACCTAATGATAATCACCTAGGTCAAAGGACAGGGGTCAAGGGTTACATACTGATGTAAGTCAGGGACTTTTGGAAATGAAGACTAAGGGTTCTGGTGGATGAAGGTTCAGAGTTATGTCAGATGATGTCAAAGGACTTCTAGAAGGATTACAGAGGTTCTAGGTGGAGGATACTAAGGACAACAAGAGGAGGTGCTAAGGCCAAGCTTAGGGTTGATCTCAGAGGAGGACTAGGGAGGTGAAGGCAAAAACCCAAGGTAGGAATTGCTTAGTGTTACTGTACATGTTCTATAGGTATTTATACTAATAGATGCCAGTTATACTGAGTCACCTGGAGTCAATGTGTTGAATGGACTCTGTGTTCCATATATAGTAATTAGTTCACACACATGTATTTATGTTTGAACCCAGCAGAGCTGAGTCCTAATCAATTCTTACTTGATAACCATCACCATCACCCTTAGTTGCATCAACCCCAATGTTACCAGGTATGTGAGAGACCTTCCTGTGTATGTGACACACATACTTGCAACAGGTTATGAGCCCCAAGCAGGCTAGTGTGCAGCTCATGCTGCCCTTCTGCTCTCTCATCCTTCCTGACCATTGGTTGATGCAGATTAAGTTCTGCTCACCATTTGGGTGAACCTCTGGGGCATGGATTAAGTTCCACCCCTGGATAGTGAATGTTCAAGCTGTTCTATGTGGATTAAGTTCTGCTGGACACCTTGCAAAGCAAAAGCCATGCAGAGCAGCTGCTCTCCATCTCAAAAAAACAAGGGGAGACTATGTCCCCCAAGTTTATGAGCTCTGGACATTCAGCAATGTGGTTCATTCCACTCCCTTTCACCTTTTGTTTAAGATACCCATGCTAACATCTATCCTCACCAGACCTCAAAATGTTGTCTTCCTCCCTTGCCACCATTACCAAGCTCAACAGCATGAACTACTGTGCCTGGCACTTGCAGATGGATGATTACCTTTGGTCCATTGGAGTCTACTCCCAGATCATGAAACTCTGTCCCTCCATCCCCACTGCCATTGCTGAGGTAAAGGATTCCAGTGGAAACATTGTGACTCATGCCTACACTCCTCCAGTTGATGAGGTTTGCTGCACCAAAGAAAAGCAGGAGGACTGGGACAAGGACAATGACAAGGCCACTGGCACCATCATGCTTACTTGCAAATGCCACATTCACAAGTGTGGCATCAATTTTGGCAACCACACTGAAAACATCCTCCTTGAACTGGAGAAAAGGTTCAACAATCCCACCATCTCCTCTGCCATCACAGAGTTCAAGGCCCTTATGGGTCTGACAATCCCCAACAACAATTCCCCAGTGTTGGCTTTTTCAAAGCTCAACACCCTCTTC